>JAVXUP010003291.1:0-75831 GCA_033070095.1 Escallonia herrerae | reverse complement strand
ACGAGGAGAAGTGAAACCTGGTGGATAGTTACGGCGGCGATGGGCGGGGCTGGAGCATGTGATATAAAAAGCTTCTTTAACTCTAATTTGGTTTATAAGACGACGGTAGTGCTTCTACCGTTGGTACACATGCACATAAACCGACGGTGCCGAGAGCACCGTGGGCATATTCGTGGGGACATCTCATATTTGTTGTAGTGACTAGTGTGGCAAGTGCAATGTAATTTCCCAGTAGAATACCAAGTCAAGTAGACTTAAAGGCAACGCTAGTGATTTTCATTATACTATGTCGCAGCATATTCGTGGGGACATCTCATATTTCATTATACTATGTCGCAGGATAAAGGCAACGCTAGTGATTTTCCCTCTTTAGTGCTGGCCCTGAAAAAACTGGTCAAGATCACGTCAACTTTTTGAAAATGTTAAGCGGAAATTTGAATACTTGCAAGTGGTACACCAAAAGAGATGATATGACCGATCTAATAGGAATGCTTTTATCAACCCGGCTGAAAGATCATCCAAGATCTAGTGATAAACAAAATCTTCCGAAACAAGTATGGTCGTAATAAATCATTTTTTGAAGTTAATAATATGGGAAGAATCTCATGGGCTTGGAGAAGGATCATACATGGTAGAGATTGCCTAACTCCAGGGTTGCAATGGAAAATTGGAAATGGTCAAACTACCTCAGTCTGGAACACCTGGTGGCTCAAAGAAGTGCAACCTTTGGTACTTCAAGACTATAGGCCTAGCAATTCAGGTTTCTTTGGCATCGGATTTAATGCAAGATATATAATTCATGGATTTTTGCATTGTCAAGCAATATCTTCCCGGATAATATCAGCAACTTAATCTGTTGTAACTGTTGGAAATAATCCAAGATAATAAAATCTTTTTGCTAAGCAAGCACTTGAAATGAATAACACCAATACAAGTAAACAATTATCTTGTGTAAGTTGTATGAAAGAAATTAGCCATTTACCCCAATTGCCTTTTGGAACATGAAACTTACCGAATGAAGTATTCTTAATCTCGAGTACCTTAGATGATAAGTAATAAGTTAATAGTTAAGATGAGACGCGGACTAAGTCGCTCTCTTCAAAACGATTTTATAATGACCAGTGCAATACGGTTTCAACGTGTTGCCTACAGAATACAACAGCCCAGCTCATAACTATAGTTTCATTCATATTTTCTGCACTATCGAATGAAGCGGAAACTTTAATCAACACCCTTCTTTGCCCAAATTCTTTTTTAAAGTAAACGTAACTCGAGTATATATAGAGTGGTAATGAAACACCTCCCTTCAACACATTATATAAGATGATAAGTTAGTCATGAAGATGATAGTGCTATATAGAGGTGTTGTTCGTAACCCATGGAGGCAAAAGCCGAAGACAAAAGCAGGGCTTTTGAACAATGTGGTGACAATTTAAGGTTAAACTTCTATGGTAAAAGTATGATTGTCATTCATCAAAGACCATCCACTGTACAATAGATATAGTAGCCTTAAAAGTGTAAATCATGACCACTATGTTGTCATTAGAATGTAGGTTACAAAAAGTTACAAGGATTAGTTTAAAGCCACTAAAATGTATTTAAAAGATGGTATTAAAAACATTACCGTGAGTTGTTATGGCTCATCATAACATATTATAATGAGGCACTTGAACTTATGGACCGACAAAAGGATAGTACAAAACAATTTTTTTTCTTGGCAAAGTGCCCAATTATGGAGGACATAAAACTAAACAAAAGCTTCAAAATAGGTATTAGTATTTTTATTTTAATTAAAATACTCCAACTATATATCAATGGTAATTACCCGGATAAACTGATCTTGCACCTGACTCCATCTTGTCACTACTCAGTTAAATTGAAATAACAATTTCCATATGATCAAAGAACCTATCTTGATGGAAATGGCAAACTCAAATTACAATCCAGGTAGCAACATCAGAGCAAGGACATGGAATTGCCTCTTGAAGCTTAATCTGCCTTACAAAGTACAGTTATTCTTGTGGCAGGTACTACTTATCTGCCTGCTGACAAAAATCGAGCTGGCTAGGTTAAAAATTCTAACCAACACTACTTGTGGTTTATGCAAAGATGCAGTTGAGGATAGTCAATGCATGCTTCTACACTGCCCAATGGCTAGGGCTGTCTAGGTTTGACTTGATGCTAGAATAAAAGTGGAGCAGCCTCGACCTCCTTTTCCAAATGACCAATTGCTTGGATTGACAACAGTTGAAGTACTGCAAACAATAAACACAAGAAAGTTGATGCTAATGGCAATTGTAAACTACACCACCTACCAACATTAATAATCACAAGGAATCCAAACCAATTTTGTATGAGGTTAACATAAACTAAGAAGCCTTTGCTTCAAGGTGTTATTCTAAGAATTGAATTTATTTTACATATGTACATAAGAAATTTTTGCTCCCCCTGTGAATATAACATACAAGGTATTTTTGAATGCTCCCTTAGAGTCATCCATGGCATGCTTTTTGCTCCAAAGTTCTATCATGCATTTAATTCAATGAAAAAAGCTTACCCTTTGCATCTTGATCAACCTTTAGAGAGCTTCAACTCCCTTAAAATCATAAATAGATAGTTTAGTCATACGCGCGCACAGAGACCACTAATGCAAGGGAAACAAGTAACTACAAATTCATAGTCCTATTTGGTACATACCTTATGACAGTTGGATTCGCACGGCCATAGTGGTATGGGATTCCTTGAACTATGATCCTGCCATCATCACCCTTAGTGGTTGGATGAAGCTCTACAACCAACCTGTAATTAGCATATGTGCTATTCAAGATTTTGCATTCTTCTAATATCAAAGCCAAAGCATTTGCACATATTGTAGTTTTTATCCTCTGTATCATCAGTCCACAGATTGTAGTTTTTATCCTCTGTATTATCAGTCCTGTCCTGCATTTCCTTCATAACTTATCTGCACAAAGCATCCTCCAGAGTTAGACAAATCCTAGACAAGTAGCTCCAAGTATGCGCACTAGTGTAGAATGATGTCAAAGAATTTATTTGTATGATGTCTAACATGAGATTGTAAGACAGGAAATGCAAGGTGAATAATTAAAGAATTTATTCTAAGTCATTCTCAACCAAAGTAGCAGTTGCAAGATAGTACTTTCGGATCAAGGGCTTTAAGTTTGTTCACAACCACCCTGTAGTTTTCCAACGAAACAGCCTAAGCTCACTGGAATTAAACTTCCCCACTTATCAAGGTTGTTTGTGCCATAGTAGCTAAATGGAGTTGGGCTGGTGAAATTCTTGTTTTTTTCCACAACCTTTTGGCGTACTAAAACCATATGCATCACAAAACAAATACCAACGTCCCAGTTTTTTAAGTGCTTTGGATGTATATAACTGTCTACTAATGCACTGCGGCATTATCAGCCACCAAGATTTTAAACTGCAACAGGAAAAAGAGAGAGAAGGTGGGAAAGTGAAATATATACCATTAAAGGAGGGATATCATCTCCATCTTTCAACACTGACCAGTGATGAAAATCATCTATTCACACCATAGGAGGACTTAATGGTGTCAAATGGGCCGGGCTTGGGCCGGCCCAGCCCAAGCCCATCGGGCCTCGAGGAAAATGGGCCGGGGCCGGGCCAAGGGGGCTGCCAACCGGGCCGGGCCGGGCCGGGCCTGGCTCTGGGGATATCTGGGCCCAGTCCAAGCCCAGGCCCTAGGCCTAATTTCTAGGGCCGGGCTTGAGCCTGGCCCGGGCCCTTTTTTTAATTTTCTTGTTATTCAATTTTAAATTTCATCTTTAGGCATGTCCAATATTTAAAATTTAACAAACCTAATTTTCATCCTTTTATTTCATTATAAGTAATATACATATATATGTATGTATAGACATATTTATTTGTCTCTCATTTTATTTTTTGTTATATGTTAAATCTTTTCTTACTCTTCTTGGTGACCTTTATTAATAAAATCTGGACACATAACAATTATTACTATTTAAGAGAGACTGTTTCTACTATTTGATATTTTACTTCAAGCTAATTGACTGGAAACCCGGGATTGATACATGTTAATTCCCGAGACGATCTTAAGTAATAAGTATAGAAAAAAAAATGTGTTCATAGGCCCTCCTCCTTTTATCCGGGCTTGGGACCGACTGCTTGTAAACAAATAGGCGAAGTTACCTATTTTTTTATATATACGAAAAAATATATATCTTGCTTGTAAAAATTTATATTATATATATGAAAAAAAGTATATTTTGTGAAAAAAATTATTCTTAAAACTTAAGAGAAGGAAAATAAAAAGAAATTACCTAATCATCCGGAAGTACTTCAATATCCGAGTCACTGCTCTTCCTATCATCAATCGGTTTATCTTGCTCGCGGTATTTCGCATCAAGATAATCCTTCCAACATACACATAGCTCGAGCGACTCGGGGTTAAGACGACTCCTCCTGTCATCCAAAACCCTCCCACTGGTTGAAAATGCCGACTCTGAAGCAACCGTGGAGGCTTGCACTGGCAGTACATCCCGTGCAATTTGGGATAAAGTTTTATACATGTTTTGATTTTGTTTCCAAAAATTTAACAAATTAAAATTAACCTGTTCTTGCATTGATAAATCAGAATAATGATCAGTATTTGCATATACACCAATCTCATTAAAGAGGAAAAAGTAGACGAACCAGCCGAATTAGAAGTACCTTCAACCGGTAGTTGTCTTGCTACTAGATGTTCAAAGCCCTTAAGGTATGGCGCATAATACCTCTCAACAGTGGATGATGTAGCTCGCCCGCGCACGTCAGCAAAATTACGATAGAGGTTGAACAGTTCCTCAAACCTCTTGCTCACTTTTGCTGTGAGTGCGGTTGTCTCCTCTACTGTGTAGCACATTAATCTCGATATCTCTTGTATCGAGACGTTCACGCCATGCAACTTTAACCTAGGATCTAAACAAGTAGCCACAGCAAAAACAGCAGGCAGTTCACTCCAATATTTATTAAACTTTTTATCCATCACTTTTACTATTTCCTTAAAGGGTCCTATATATCTCCATTTTGTTAACATTGTAGCCATCTTGAGAATTTCTATTACAGCGAGAGGAGAGGTGGGATAGTACGTACCAGACAATAAATTGGTAGACGTGTAGAATACCTTCTAAAATTCAGCTAGGTATGTGGCCATCTGCCATTCCTCTTGAGTTGGCAAGCCGGCTGGGAACTGGGTTAGTAAAAAATGCGTATAGACTTCTCGGTATGCCAGAATGTGTAAAGCATATGGTATGTAGAGTTCCACCTGTGGACCACATCTGTAACTGCTCTCCTGCGAGGCATATTATATTCAACACACAACGTTTTAAATTGTTGTGTTCTCGAACTCGAACTATTAACATACGCTGTCATACCCCTCATTTTGACAAGAATATCTCCTGCAGCAGCTAAACCATCTTGAACAATTAAATTAATTATATGACAAACACAACGAACATGAAATAATTGACCAGAAGTACAGGTTTGAGGCTTTCCTGTAAAGCATCAACAGCAGCTGTATTGTTAGAAGCATTATCAAAACTAATACTCATAATCTTATCCTTTAATTTAAATGTGGTACATGCTTTTAATATAAGAGTAGCAATGTTCATTCCATCATGCGGAAAAGGAAAGAGCTCGAAAGCGATGATTCTCTTGTGCATAACCCAATCTGCATCAATCCAATGGGCCGTCACACAAGTATAACTAACAAAAGTAAATGGAGATTGCCAAATATCAGAAGTAAGACTAACTTTACCGTCAAATTTATCGAAATAATCGATAAGGCGTGCTTTGGCAGCATTGTACTGTCGGAGTGCATCGGATCTAGTTGTGTTTCTATGAACCTTTTTGTACAAAGGTTGAACGTATGTGTTCATATATCTAGAGTGCTTAGGATTATCGGCAAAAGAAAAGGCTTGTTCATCGTGAATAACAAATTCAGCGAGACCGTCTCTTTGCTCTCGCTGATTATAAACAAATAACTTACCGTCAAAAGATAACTGCGTTTGGGTAGGTTCGACGTGGCCTTGTCGAGGTGCACACTGAGGGTAATGCCTGTTAAGATGTCCATTACCACTACCAGACGAAAATAATTTAGCGCAGTACTTACATCGAGCTTTTCGGATGCCGTCCACCGTAACTTCATCGAAATGATTCCAACACTCGGCTTTCTTTTTTTTTCCTTTTGGACTTCTGGCACATTACCGGAGGCATTGCTCGGCCCTTCTTCATCATGACCAGGCATAGGGTCGAGATTATGCCACGGAGTAGTAGCTTCGCCAACCGAGCTGCGTCCTTGACTATAATGCGGGGGGTCTTCATCAGGCGTGTATTCAAAATCTGGAATGTTTTGATTGAACTCCCAATTGGCTTGGGTATCTATCATACAGCCTGTACTCATTCGTCCAGGAACGAATGGTTGTGTTGGTGCTTGGATTGGTGTTTGTGATGGCCGTGGCGCTGGCGCTTGTGCTGGTGGTGGTGCATGCGATGACGATGATGTTTTTCGTGATGATGATCCACGCTTCAGTTTCTTCAATAATCCAGCCATATTTCACGCTAAACTTTTTTACTAGATTGGAAATCAAAATTCGTAAGAGTAACTAAATACACAAGTATAAGAGCAGTAATTAGTAATAAGAAATAACAATTAAAAGAATGAAAGAGTAACAAATGAATCACTGAGGGTAATTCTGATCAAATTTGGAGAGAGTTAGTAATTAAAAAGAATGTAGTAATAGTAATTAATAAATAAAAATTCACTAATTACTAAACAAAAGAATTAGAGAGTAACAAATTAATAAGAGGAGTAGTTAGTAATTAGAATTTAGCAAGAGTAGTAATTAGTAAACAAGAGTAATAATTACAAAGAGTACTAATTAGTAAATACTAGTAGTAATTAGCAAGAGTAGTAATTGGAGAGGAAAATAGTAGCAAAGCTTGTAAAAATGTAGAATGTTTAGATAAGAGAGAGTAAGAAGATTGGTGTGAAAAATTAGAGAGAAATGGTGCGAATTTATAGATTTCAGAAACTTCACAAAAGACCAAAATGCCCCTAAAAACTATCCGTTTATAGTTGTTGGGGAGGGTAAGAGTGTAAAAACCTTTAAAGGAGTTAGAAAATTTAAGTTAGACTAAAATACCCCCCAAACTAGCCGTTATATAGCTGTTGGGGGGTAAAAATGGAATTTTGGAAATGAATGGGGAATAAATCCGTTGGGGAAAAGGGGGGAAAAACCAAAATTTCAAACAGGTGGGGCCTGCTGAGGGGGGCCAAAATCGAGCCAAAACCGGGCCAGAATCGGGCCCCGAACTGGGCCAAGCCCGAGCCTGCAATTCGGGCCAAAATCCGGGCTAGACCCGGGCTTTTCCGGGCCGGGCCTGGCCCGGGCTTTTCCCCAGATTTGTTCGGCCTGGTCCAAGCCCAGGCCCTAAGCCTAATTTTTTCGGGCCTGTATTGTTCATGCAAGGGTCGGGCCAGCCCGGGCTTTTTTCGGGCCGGGTCGGGCTGGGCCGTGGGCCGCCCGGCTCGTTTGACAACTCTAGGAGGACTGGTATGTAGCAGTGATAGATTCTAGCTTTTGGAGGTATTGTCAAGTAAAGCTCATTGAGCTGAAACATTTTACATAACCACTTGTCAATGGACTCAACTACCATCTCCGAGCCTAGACCCAATTTGCCTATAAAGGGCCTGAGCGTATGAACTCAAAGAAGTCCTGCATAGAAAAAAACTTCGGCAGATGTTGTTGGAAAAATTGAATTTAATAGACCAAAAATTGTATAGGGATATATAGAATGGTCTTCCATCCATAAGCATCTGGTGCCTATTCAGCAATTATAACAACAAAACAAGGATTTCACATATCTAGAATCGCATAATTGATATATGTTAATGGTTGAAATTCAATTGTTGTGGTGGTATACATAGATAACATGCATATATAACTCTTAATGACTTAAGAAAGAAGAGGGCAGATTATGAGCTTGCAAATTAATGAGCAAGCTATCACGTACAACACTAAAAGTAGTAAAATTCTAAACTAAATGTGTTCTTAGTCACCAACATATTTCCAAAAACCCATAATCAGATTTTTTAGGTACCAACAAAATGAATTTGTCTCAAATGCAGGAACCATTAGATTTTATAGTGAACAAATTGTCAGATCGAAACACAGAGACAAATACAATGACTGAAAAAGAGGGAAAGATAAAAATGCAGACATGATTAGAGGCATTAAAGAGAGAGAGAGAGAGAGACAGATAACAAACTAAGGTGGAGGTAGTTTCAAATGAGACTATCTCTTCAGCTAAATATGATTTTATATGTAAATGTGGTAGCACCTTTGTCTGTCTCTTTCGTCATGAGAGAGAGAGAGAGAGACAATTGCAGTATCAGAGGATAGTAAAACGTTTTTGCCACCAACTAGATGGAACGTTTCCATTGGTGATGCAAGTTCAACCAGCAAACCCAAAAACTGAAAAAACAATCATATTCCGTAGATATTAATGTACCAGCTTCCCCCCTCCCCCCGCCTTCTCATGGAAAAGTTGATTCCCTGTTTTAAATCTCCTGGTCATAGGTCTGATATCTTTTATCAGAAAAACTTTAGGATAAGAAAGAACTAAAAACAAAAAAAAATACAATCCACAGAATAGAAAACATGGAGAAACACTGTACGAAGAAAGCATCACTGTCTACTTGGAAACTATTGAGGTGGTTCCGAGAATGGAAAGAAGCCTAAAAGAAGCCTTTGGTTCCAATTACACGAAATTACATCAGTAGTAAAGCAAAAGCTTACACGGAGCCCGTGCCAGATGCTTCAAGGAAAACAAGTAGAAGTTTTAAAGAAAAGCCTTACATTCCAAATAAACATCCGACAAACAGCTGCTATAGTGCAAAAAGAAAGATGGACCCCAAGTTGGATGCTTCAAGATGAAAAGAAATGAAGAGTATGGTTGGGGTGATGATGCATGCTACCAAAGTCGCAAGTGTTGAGCCTTAACTGCAGCCAACATGTGTGACGATTCAAGTCAAGTGCAGCTTCTGCTAATGAAGTTTTAGAAGGTCTCTTGAGACTTCTGACTTCTCTTTTAAGAATCTTGCTAAATAGGTTCGTCAATATAGTATAAATGGAAGGACCCAGAAGGGTGCTTATGCACACAACATGGATAGATTTCACCTAATCAATACAATAATAACAATTGGATAGGCAAGCATCCAAGGATCGATAATGGCTTTCACTTCTTTTTAAGTCAAAGCTTTAGGAATGAGGCCAGGAAATAACATTGTCTTAAAAAAGAAAAGAAAGAAAATTAGGCATGGAAGCGGACTCTCGACATTTCAAGGTTCTCAACATCCTTCTCGTTTGTTCCACTCCAGAAGCTCCAAAAAAGGAGAAGAGGAGCAATCTCCAACTGACTATACTTCTCTCATCTTCTTACACAAGTAACAGCAAAGCAATTGGTCACAGACTGATCAACCTCCACCTTAAAAGAGTGAACAGCAGAATCCATATTTCCCTAGCCAGTCTCATATAAAACATACGTAAAATCAAGATATGGATCTGGAGGGGTGAGTTTCACTACCCATTATTTTCTCCTCAAAATTTATGTTATGCCAGTCACAAGTTTTGTCTCTACAAAATGGATACCTTCTCAATGTAAAGATTTTTGAGTATTCCATCCAAATCACGTAAACATAGCATTTAAAACTCACCATCAAACATGAGTATCTAATATTCCTAAGTAACACCAAAACCAATATAATAATCCAGGAGAAAAATTTCCAAGGAAATTATCAAATTAGGGACACAGAGATGAAGAAAGTAAAATTCTGAGACCTTAACTTATCTGAGGTGGTAGATCGAGTTGGCGGTAGATGAAATCTGAAAATTAAAGCCCTAACTAAGTTCAGTGATGGAGGCAACGTGGTAGATCGAGATCAGCGATAGATAAAATCTAAAAATCAAAGCCCTAACTAAGCTCAGTGATGGAGGCGACGTGGTAGATCGAGATCGGCGGTGACCTGGTAGATAAAGATCAAAAGATTCTTCCAAAATTGATCGGGAGGAGCAAGAAAATGAAAGACGAGGAAAAGTGAAACCTGGTGGATAGTTACGGCGGCGATGGGCGGGGCTGGAGCATGTGATATAAAAAGCTTCTTTAACTCTAAGACGACGGTAGTGCTTCTACCGTTGGTACACATGCACATAAACCGATGGTGCCGAGAGCACCGTGGGCATATTCGTGGGGACATCTCATATTTATTGTAGTGACTAGTGTGGCAAGTGCAATGTAATTTCCCAGTAGAATACCAAGTCAAGTAGACTTAAAGGCAACGCTAGTGATTTTCATTATACTATGTCGCAGCATATTCGTGGGGACATCTCATATTTCATTATACTATGTCGCAGGATAAAGGCAACGCTAGTGATTTTCCCTCTTTAGTGCTGGCCTTGAAAAAACTGGTCAAGATCAAGTCAACTTTTTGAAAATGTTAAGCGGAAATTTGAATACTTGCAAGTGGTACACCAAAAGAGATGATATGACCGATCTAATAGGAATGCTTTTATCAACCCGGCTGAAAGATCATCCAAGATCTAGTGATAAACAAAATCTTCCGAAACAAGTATGGTCGTAATAAATCATTTTTTGAAGTTAATAATATGGGAAGAATCTCATGGGCTTGGAGAAGGATCATACATGGTAGAGATTGCCTAACTCCAGGGTTGCAATGGAAAATTGGAAATGGTCAAACGACCTCAGTCTGGAACACCTGGTGGCTCAAAGAAGTGCAACCTTTGGTACTTCAAGACTATAGGCCTAGCAATTCAGGTTTCTTTGGCATCGGATTTAATGCAAGATATATAATTCATGGATTTTTGCATTGTCAAGCAATATCTTCCCGGATAATATCAGCAACTTAATCTGTAGCAACTATTGGAAATAATCCAAGATAATAAAATCTTTTTGCTAAGCAAGCACTTGAAATGAATAACACCAATACAAGTAAACAATTATCTTGTGTAAGTTGTATGAAAGAAATTAGCCATTTACCCCAATTGCCTTTTGGAACATGAAACTTACCGAATGAAGTATTCTTAATCTCGAGTACCTTAGATGATAAGTAATAAGTTAATAGTTAAGATGAGACGCGGACTAAGTCGCTCTCTTCAAAACGATTTGATAATGACCAGTGCAATACGGTTTCAACGCGTTGCCTACAGAATACAACAGCCCAGCTCATAACTATAGTTTCATTCGTATTTTCTGCACTATCGAATGAAGCGGAAACTTTAATCAACACCCTTCTTTGCCCAAATTCTTTTTTAAAGTAAACGTAACTCGAGTATATATAGAGTGGTAATGAAACACCTCCCTTCAACACATTATATAAGATGATAAGTTAGTCATGAAGATGATAGTGCTATATAGAGGTGTTGTTCGTAACCCATGGAGGCAAAAGCCGAAGACAAAAGCAGGGCTTTTGAACAATGTGGTGACAATTTAAGGTTAAACTTCTATGGTAAAAGTATGATTGTCATTCACCAAAGACCATCCACTGTACAATAGATATAGTAGCCTTAAAAGTGTAAATCATGACCACTATGTTGTCATTAGAATGTAGGTTACAAAAAGTTACAAGGATTAGTTTAAAGCCACTAAAATCTATTTAAAAGATGGTATTAAAAACATTACCGTGAGTTGTTATGGCTCATCATAACATATTATAATGAGGCACTTGAACTTATGGACCAACAATAGGATAGTACAAAACAATTTTTTTTTCTTGGCAAAGTGCCCAATTATGGAGGACATAAAACTAAACAAAAGCTTCAAAATAGGTATTAGTATTTTTATTTTAATTAAAATACTCCAACTATATATCAATGGTAATTACCCGGATAAACTGATCTTGCACCTGACTCCATTTTGTCACTACTCAGTTAAATTGAAATAACAATTTCCATATGATCAAAGAACCTATCTTGATGGAAGTGGCAAACTCAAATTACAATCCAGGTAGCAACATCAGAGCAAGGACATGGAATTGCCTCTTGAAGCTTAATCTGCCTTACAAAGTACAGTTATTCTTGTGGCAGGTACTACTTATCTGCCTGCTGACAAAAATCGAGCTGGCTAGGTTAAAAATTCTAACCAACACTACTTGTGGTTTATGCAAAGATGCAGTTGAGGATAGTCAATGCATGCTTCTACACTGCCCAATGGCTAGGGCTGTCTAGGTTTGACTTGATGCTAGAATAAAAGTGGAGCAGCCTCGAGCTCCTTTTCCAAATGACCGATTGCTTGGATTGACAAAGGCGACACTTCCAACCGATTACAATCAGCCTTCACAACTCTCGCCGGCAAATCTGGCTACAATGAATGAAATTTCTTCTCCTTTTTTTTAAGGAGAGGAATTGTACACTTAGTTACAACTGGGAAAGCACAAAATCTTGCACTCTCCATTGGAAAAACTTTCGCTGATCCGATGGAGCAATCCAGATTGCTGGATATAAATTCTATTGTAAATCTTTTTGAAATGAAATCACAATTTCTTCCACAAAAGCGCAAAGAGTACAATTTACAATAAATAATAACACACTACAAAATAAGTAGGAACAATCTCACCAAACTATAGAATCAACCCAGAGCCTTGTCCTAAAAGGTTGATTCACACCCCCCCGAAACAGTGGCTCTATTCTATGGGCTTCATGGCACGCAACTCCTTATGATTAGTCTATAGTATTAATTCAGTTTGTACGCACTTGCAACAGAGTCTTATGAACGACCCTCTTAACCTTCCTCTTCCACAACTGACACAATACCAAATAATGTGGATACTAAATATATTGAAGTATATAATGAAATTTAGTGTAGACCGGAGAGAGAAATTGGTTGTATTTGTTGTGTGTGTGAAAATTGTATTTCTGTGTGTTGGTCGGAACCCATATTTATAGAGGAAGGAGGAAAGACTTAACGGTGAAGTCTCCTTATATATGAAGCCTATTAGAGTCGTTAATTGGTTCTTGGGAGGAGCCAACCAATAAGGAAAAAGGGATGTAGCTGAAATGGCTCTTCAACTCGTCTACAAAAGTGGGAAAAAGTTAGGAGTGGCCCCCACATGCACGTGTGTTTTTGAAATACATACAATGTGTACAACCATCCCCAACATGTTTCAAAACACAAATTCTATAGATGAATAGGAGGCGAGAAATTTGGCATCGGCAAGGTGTAACATGGATTGAACTTTTCATAGGATAAACGAGCAGGAACTCACCAAAATACAATGGTAGAGTGAATTTTTTTACCATATTTCGTTGATATGAATCACACATACTTAGCACCCATATAATATCTCTAGTCAAAGTTGTTCTCACAGGTTGACACTAAATGGCCATGTGTCATGCCTGGATATTGTTGCGTGCTCTAGCGACATACCCAAGTCCTATAAAGGCCGCTAAACGTCACACACATATAATTGGTATCCATTGGGAAATGTATTGCCGTTGAACACCTATCTCAATAATTAGGGACTATTGACCCATTAAGAGCTATGTGCTCATCTCACAGACTGCAACGGTCACTGTCATACACCATACGGACATATTCATCTCTAAAGGCCTCCCACCTTAGAGGATATACACAAAGCGGCAGTGCCCTTCAGATTCCATGACTTCTTTATTAGCTATTGAATCTTATTTACGGGGTTGCCGATCACAGAAGTCTAGGTATCCGTCATTTCGTCTCTAAATTTGGATACAGTCCCATCCCCTCGATGCTTCCATCATTGGGCTTCTCCCTAATGGCTAAGTCAAAAAATTTTCCAAGTTCCTTCTGAGCTCACAAAGTTCATGGATAAGTACCATTCTTAATTAACTGCCTCAAAGTAGCATGTCGCATCCGGATGTGACGACTCTTCCCATTATATATTTTTCTCTTAGCTCGAGCAATGACAGCTAGGCAATCACAATACATCATAACAGGTGGACTAGTTTTACCCCAGAAGGGAATATTAACAAGAAAACTTATAAGCCACTCTGCTTCAGAACACACCTTTTTCAAGGCAATCAACTCTGACTCAATAACAGATTTAGTGATAACTATATTCTTGGACGACTTCCAAGAGATCGCTTCTCTAGATGGTAAGAACACATATCCATTATTGGGCTTTGGCTTATATGAATCTAAAACCCAGTTAGCATCGCAATAACCTTCAAGCACAGAAGGATGACCACAATATATTATTCCATAATCAATGGTGCCTCTCAGATATCTTAACAACTTGTATATTGCATTCCAATGTCCCTCACTAGGAGAATGAATATATCTGCTCAATTTGCCAACTACATATGCAAAATCAGGACGAATATGATTCATAAAAAACATTAGACTACTAATTATTATTGCATACTTGTTTTATGATACGCTGTCACCATAAATTTTCCCTAGTTGTATTTTGCATCATAAGAGTCATAATGCTCGAATTTTCTCAGCATGTTCTCAACAAAATGTGACTGTGATAATGTGATGGAATCATCATGCCTCATAATTTCAAAAATGGCATTAAATTCACTCATATCTTTCATGTGAATTTTAGATGCTAAAAATCTATCAGTGAAATGCACAATATCATTGCTTATTTCAAATATAAGCAAATCGTCAACGTACAAGCATAAACTTAGAACACCATCATTAACACACTTATACTGTATGCACTTCTCAGCTTGGTTAATCAAAAACCCATCTGATATCATCACGTTATTTAATTTGGCATGCCATTGTTTAGGAGTTTGATTCAATCTATACAAAGAGTTAACTAACTTGCATACTTTGTTCTCTTGTCCGGGTACCACATATCCCTCGGTTGCTTCGTATAAATTTCTTCTTCTAAATCACCATTCAAAAAAGCAGCCTTAACATCCATTTGGTGCACAACTAGTTTATATACGGATGCAATGGAAAAGAATATTTTAATAGATGCAATTATAGTAATGAGAGAGTATGTATCAAAATAATCAACATTGAGTTTTCGCTTGCAGCCTTTAGCCATAAGTCGTGCCTTACATTTCTCAATGGAACCATTTGCTTCCAATCTTTTCTTGAAGACCCATTTGCAGCCAATAGGTCTAGTCTTATAAGGTAGGTCTACAAGTTCTCACCTACGAATAGACATGATGGAATCTAATTCTTTATTTAGGGCTTCTCTCCAAAAAGGTGATCCACAGACTATAGCATCATGATATGACAATGTTCATTATTAATAAGATACACATAATATGATAAAATTGATTTCAGTTCTCCATCTTTGGCTTCTTCTTAGTTCTAGAGTTCCATCAATAGGACTATTAGTACCTGCATGCTTATCAATTGCTATAGACATCTTCTTTTCATAGGAAAAATATCTTTAAAGAAAGAAGAATTTTTAGATTCAATAACAGTATTATGTTCTATGACATCACTCTTAATGACAAGAAAAAATCACAAGTTCAAGAACTCAATTTTCTTCTTTTAGGCTCACGTAACATCATTTTTGCCAAAAGTGTTATCTAAAGTCCCAGAAGATAAGATCTTAGACGACATGATTCAACATGATGAGCTAATGAAAATTTTTGAGTCCATTACTTACCAACCAAAAGCACCGGCCCGATTTGGTGGATTGTTAGATATTGAATGATTTAGGAATGATGATTTGCTCTGCTTAAGTTCACTATAACTAAATGATTTTGTACCAAACCTAAATTGATAATAGCTAATTAAGGTAAAAATGCCGAGTTAATGTGTTAATTAGGACAATTCGAGCTATTTAGGGTTGATTACAATTAATTATGTTTAATTAGACTCAATTAGTGTTATTCAGGGATTAATTCGGACTAACTCAGGCTACTTAGGGCTAGTTGTGCTAATTAGAACATATTACAGTTAATTACCCTAATTGGGTTTATTTAGGTTTTGTCTGTGATTTATCAAGACAACCAGGGTTTAATTAGGTTAATTAACGGTGATTAGGGCTGATTAGAGATTAAATTAATAGTAAATTAGGGTTAATCAATTTTAATTAGGCCTCGTATGTGGCCTCCCCGTTACGACTGTACGTGCCATGATAGGATAAGGAACATTTGGAACATTTTGTTTCTGAGCAGAAGAGCCGTTGTCCCCACCCCCCGCTGTATCTCTACAGACGTAGACACCAACCGTGAACCACTCGTTGTTACATAAGGATGAGGTCCATCTTATTGCTGCGGAGGTTTATAGGAGGATCACGGCGTATAATCAAGTACAACCACTATGTACGTTTAATTAGTGAACACTATACAATTGTTATCGAGATTAATGCGTCCGTGCCTTTACTTGCAGGGCACTGCTGTTGGACATGATCCAGGACTCACCAAACCCTAATCAGCCCGTCCCCTCCTTGCACTTTGTATCTCGCTCCTGTGCCCCACCCCTCCTGACTTGTATTCCCCTCCCCTACTCTATTAATGTATCCCGCTCTCGTGCGCTCTTGAATTTTGTATACATTTAATTTTATTGTTGGATTGTGATTATAGGTTTAGGCATTAAAAAAATAAATAATATTTTTTAAAAAATTAGTTAGACTTTTAGTGACGACTGTATTTCGTCGCTAAAAGTCTAGCAATTTTAAAGGATGAGTTTTTGCAATGGAATTTCCGTCGCTAAAGTTTTAAACAAAAAATATTTAGCGACTAAATTTCCATCGCTAAAAATGTTAAGCAATAAATTATTACAAAAAAATTAAAATACGTAAAATAGAATTAGCGACAGAATTTCCGTCGGTAATTGCGTTTGTTTGTTCGTCGTTGTAGGTAGACTTTAGGCCACGAATTGTAAAAATCCGTCTCAAAACTTTTGGAGACGGGGTTGTAGATAACAAAGTTTTAGCGACGGGTGTTTCGTCACTAAAACGCTCTACCGACGGATTGCGTACTTTTAGCGACGGAAATTTTCGTGGCTAAAATTCTTTTTTCTTGTAGTGGCGGCCTCCCAGGTATGACTGAACGTGCCCTGATAGGAGCGTCCGCACCCCCGCTGCATCTCCACAGATGCAGACATCGACCGTGGAGCACTCGTCATTACAAGAGGACGAGGTCCGTGGCATTGCTGTGGAGGTTTATAGGAGGATCACGGCGTGTAATCAGGTATAACTACTATATACGTTTAATTAGTTAACATTATACGATTGCTATTGAGTTTAATGCGTCAGTGCCTTTACCTACAGGGCACTGTTGCTGGACATGCTGAGCTGGATCACAGTGCCCTCGTGGAAGAGGATGATTGGCAGGACCCATCAGATTCGGGACTCGACGACACCCCTCCCCCGGGACCCGTCTTCTTCTCCTCTCCCTTACTCTATTAATGTACCATGCTCCCATGCCCTCCTGAATTTATTATACATTTTATTGTTTGATTATGATTACAGGTTTGGTATTAACAAGAATTAGTTAGGGGAAATTTTAGTCTAACCCATATAGGATTGATTGTAATAGGAATAAAAAGCTTGGGTTCTCTTTTAGCAAAAACTCAGGGCATGCGTTAACGTGCAGGTTTTCAAAAGCCATCACTCGGCAACTAACCCTAAATGACTCGTTCCCACTTTTGTTTAAATCCTTAAGATAACTATGAAAGTTTGTTGAATGTATAATCGATAAGATCTAACTAATGGTCCAAGGTAAGCATAATCATTTAGAAAAACAACAAGAACAGAGTCTCTCTTGAATCAAGTAAATGCCATATGATCTCTAAATCTTGTCAATATTTAATTGCTCTTCGCCGTGTTAATTTTTGAGATATTTTCTTTCAATTCATAAAAGACTTTTCACCACTTGAGCATTTTCACCCCAAAATAACTAAAGAGCTTAGTAAAACGTAGAAAATCTTACTTGTGTTTGGCTGAGAGCTTCAAGGAGAGTTTTGACAGACTTCAGTAGAGAGAGATCAAGAACAAGAGAAAGTTGAGAGAACTTTGGAATATTTCTTTGAAGATTTTTCTCTATGGAGTTTTTTCTTCAATACTTACAAATGAATCCTAATGCCTATTTATAGGCAGGAAAAGGGATGTACAAGGATTTACATCTCTGTTTCTTCTTTACATGCATCCTATATCTCTAAAGATTACATTATAAAAGTAGTAAAGTAAAGATGCTTGACAAAAGTCGTAAAGTTGCAGAAGGTGCCTAACAGCTGTCTTCCAAAGTTTTCAGTGATGTCTTGTCTTTTGTCTTCTTTTCCTTAGTGCGCCTTCCAAAGTCTTCAGTGTTGTCTTGTCTTTTGTCTTCTTTTCCTTATTACTGTCCAATTTTTGCCGAAAGTTGTTCGTATAATGTGTTGTCCTGAACTTTAGCTTCACTGGTCTTTATCTTTCCTTTCTTTACAGCTGGCTACTGTCTTTAGTTCGAAATGATTATGCTTACCTTGGACCATTAGCTAGATTTTATCGATTATGCTTTCAACGAACTTTCATAGTTATCTTAAGGATTTAAACAAAAGTGGGAACGAGTCGTTTAGGGTTAGTTGCTGAGTGATGGCTTTTGAAAACCCGTAAACTAACGCATGCCCTGAGTTTTTTCTAAAAGAGAACCCTGATAAGTTCAACCTCACCATCCTGAGATTTTATCTAGTTATAAGTCTTACCCACCATCCTGAACTTTTGAAAACTTTCCTTTCTTTACAACTGGCTACTGTCTTTTAGTCTTGTAAGGCTAAAAATGGTCTGTCTGTTGTCTTTCATAAAGTTGTCAACCAGATGGCCTGGTCTTGTCTATCATCAAAGTATCCAAATTATGCTTGCTGATAGTAAATTGTTTATGTCTTGGAAAAAATTATCAACTTTAATCATGTCTAAATCTTTATTTCTTAGATTGCTAATTTCTTCTAGAGCTTTATCAATCTTTTTGTCTATTTCCAATTTGTGATCTATTATAGGTTCAGACATGATTAAAGGATTTTTCTATATCCTTTAGAAAATATTTATAACTATGATTGATAATTTTTTAAACAAATTACCAGGAGCTTTCTGAAGAGAGATATTTTCCTCTCTTCTGATATTTTCCTAACCAAACAAACCCTATTTTCCCTAAAAGGCATATGAAGACCCTAGATGGAAACCATCATTAGGGGGAGTTTTCGAACAAGTCATCAAAATATTAGTCTCTAAATCTACTAATATACAAATAGCTAGACAATTAAATACTAGACAAAGTGCAAAAATTGAAAATAATGAGTTTGATCGACCCAATTACAAACCTAAAGGTAAAAAACACCATTTAGAACAGAACTTTAAAATACAAAAGGCAGCAAAACCTTTTATTTTAAATATAATTGTTCTTGACAATTTAATATACAAATAGCTAGACAATTAAATACTATTACTATTGCATTTAAATTTTTGATATTCTACAAAATTTCTATGATGACATAAAATTTAAATCTACTGCCATCATTATTACTATTATTAGTAATAGGAGCTATGAATAACAGGTAACTAAAGAGCTTAGAGAACAAGTATGAATCAAACAATGATTTCTAACTTACAATTAGAATCAGACAGTGACTATAAAGATTATTTAAATGAAAATGAAGACTATGATTATCCATGGGATGAAGAAGCCCCAGCTAATTTAGAAAACACCCTAGGAGGAATATAAATTTAATGTCCACTAAGAAAATAGATTGTTTAAATTTACAAACAGATACGAAAAGCCTTAAAACAATTAGGAAAAATTTAGACTATATAAAAGACATTTTAAAACAACTAGTAGAAAAACCAAACCAAATAGCTAAGGCAGAAATTCTGTTAGAAAAAATAAATAAACAATCTGTAGAATATAAACAAGAGTTAGATAATTTTAAACTAAGAATAAATTGTTTAGAAAAACAAAATAATAAGTTAGAAGAAAATTTAAGACATTATTTTTAAGATACAAGGTATAGAATATAAATGAGTACTTCTAAAGACTACGAAGTAAACGTAGATTGTAAACAGTAGATGAGACGTTAAGCGATATAGAAAACATATATAGTATTAAATCAATAGAAGAATATTTAGATCAACAGGAGTTCCTAATATATTTTTTGATATACCCTCTGGTGGAGTTATGTATTTATTACTTTCAGTAATAATTTGTTTATAATCTACGTTTGCTTCGTAGTCTTTAGAAGTACCTTATTTTTCCTCTCTTCCCGATATTTTCCTAACCGATATTTTTAAACAGATGGTCTTGTCTATCATCAACCTCAGCAACTAACCCTAAACATACCCTAAACAAATTAGCTTTAGAAAAACAAAGTTTTGATCACAAGACAGCTCAATTAAAATCACAAATACAAATTCTAGAATTAGAAATGACTGACCGGAAATATTTTTCCAGTTGTATAAATGTACTTGTTCTAATTTTCTGGCTGCTTCAGTTTGTATTAAGGTATCTCCCTTATTAGGATTTCTTCAAGTTAATATTAATTGTATAATGTTTACAAAATTATAAGGATTAGGTCCTAATTCTGCTAATTCTTTAAGATCATTTGGAAAGGTCTTTTGCTGCGTCAGAGGAAATTTTAATCTAAATAGATGATAGATTTTAATCTAATAAAAATTTTAAAGTTATGATAGTTAATAACACTAACGAAGATCTATTAAAAGTAGATGAGACGTTTAAATGATACATAAAGCATATATAGTATAAAAAGAATAGAAGAATATGTAGAAGACATCCTTTCTCTAAGTAGTGATGAGGAAGAAGAAAATCTTCCAGTAGAAACGATAGATCAAATTGATACTTTTATAAATTCTTTAAAAACATCTAATATATATAACTTTATGTTCAAACCCTTAGAACAACAATTAACTCTAGCAGAAGAACGCATACACCGATGGGAATTAGAAAAGGGATTAGATACAAGTCCATGTTATATATGCAATTGGTATCCAACTATTAAGGTTTGATGTAAATGCAATTTATGTTATAAAGAAGCATGCACTAAATGCATAAAACAGAAATATAATATTAATATTATTAAACCTATTAATTCTAACAAAAATAAAACAACTGAAAATATTTATTATGATAAAAACATTAATAGATGATTATTCGTTTTCTATATTAAAATCTTGTATTAATTATTTATTTTTATCTCCTATAATTAGGTTTTCTGTATAACTTTCTTTTATTGTTAAAATAGAGTCTTCTAGTTTTTTAAACATTTTTTTCCAAATGTTCTAATATACAAGATTTTAATTTAGAAAAATTCTGCACTAAGACTTGATTTAATAATTTTATAACCACTAGAATCCAAATAAACACTATGATAAATTAGTAGAAACAAATGCCACTATAGACACTGTATGCACTATTACAATTATTGACCCAACACTAGTCAATCCTAATTATATTAAAACTTTAGACAAACCCATAATTGGAATTGGCTTTTCTAATACCCTTATAAACTACATTCAATATATTACAACTGCCTTTCATACCTTTTTAACCCCTTGCAATACACCATCTAAACCATATCTTTTAAAACAACCTTTTTGTACTCCAATTTCACATGCAGAAGGAAAATTTATTCTTGGTATCAATTTTTTATTAGCAAATGATAATACTCTAACAATTTCTAAAGACTTTATTCAGTTAGCACAACACAGTACACATACCCCAATTAATATTGACACACCATCAGAGTACGCTCAGAAGCGTGGTGGGAATTATATAGCTGATTCTAAAGATATTAAACAAAAACAATACCACAAACAACACAAAGGTAAAAATAAAATTTGCGAAGACTGTAGTAACGGGAAGACAAATTGTTGTATTAAAACCATAGAACTAGACAACTTAAGTGAATGTCTTCATATAGAAGATATTACTGATAGTACTAAATATATTTACAATACAAATAGGATAAGTTATAATTTAATAAATAAGTTTACAAACAAACATGATATTATAAATGCAATAGAAAAGTTACCCTTTATAGGAGAAGATCCTATCAAATGATGGGATTTAAATAAAATATATTACAAATTAGACATTATTAATCCAGATTATATAGTTAAAACAGCCAATATAGAAGCTAGTAGCATAGATGCTGGGGATCTTAAAATGCATATACAAGACCTAACCAAATTAGGAGTAATCAGACCAAGTAGAAGCCAACATAGATCAGCCGCTTTAATAGTTAGAAATCATGCAGAAATAGTTAGAGGCAGAAGTAGAATGGTTATAAATTATAAAAGGATAAATGATAACATTAGAGACGATAGTTAATTACAATATACCAAATAAGACCTTTCTTTTAAGTAAGATACAAGGCATTAAAGTATTTAGCAAATTCGATTGTAAATCAGGCTTTTATCAAATTAAAATGTGGCTTGAAGACATTGAGTGGACTGCCTTTACGACACCGAAAGGCCTATATGAATGGTTAGTATTGCCCTTTGCTCTTAAAACAGCCCCTAGCATCTTCCAGAGCAAAATGGATGATATTTTTAGACCATACAATGATTTTATATTAGTATACATTGATGATATTTTAGTCTATAGTAAAAATGATAAAGAGCATTTAGCACACTTAGACCTAGTTTTTAAATTATTTGATAAACATGGATTAATTTTAAGCAAGAAAAAGATTGAATTATTTAAAACACAAATTAATTTCCTTGAAATGGAAATAGGCAATGGAAAAATTAAGTTACAAGAACATATAGCTAAAAAGATAGCAGATTTTCCTGATAAATTAGAAGGACTAAAACAAATTCAAGCCTTTTTAGGATTAGTAAATCAAGCAAGAATATACTTTAAAGACCTTAGTAAACTACTCGGTCTTAGATAAATTTAAACTAAGAATAAATAGTTTAGAAAAATAAAATAATAAGGTAGAAGAAAATTTAAGACATTATTTTAAGATACAAGGTATAGAATATAAATGAGTACTTCTAAAGACTACGAAGCAAACATAGATTATAAACAAATTATTATTGAAAGTAATAAATACACAACTCCACCAGAGGGTATATCGAAAAATATATTAGGAACTCATATTGATCTAATATATAGAAAGCAAAACAATATTATAATAATGCTACTTATAACTTGTTTGGAAAGAATAGAAAAATTAGAACAATACATAAATACCAAAAGCAAAGAAAAAGACATTAGTCCAAATATAGATGAATTACGCAATAAATTAAATAATATTAAGATAGACAGACAAAGCACTTTAAAGACACAAGAAGAACGAAAATTCTAAGTCTATTATAAGAAACAATAGTCACGTTCTAGGAAGAGGAATTGCAGAAGACATAAATAGAACAGAAATATTAGCATGACGTTTACCTACAGGAATTCCGTCGCTAACGTTTTAAACGACAAACATTTAGCAACGAAATTTCGTCACTAAATATTTCAGGTAATAAATTAATTTCAAAAAAAGAAAATAAATTAAAATACGTTTCGTCGCTAAATATTGCAGGTAATAAATTTGTATTTTTAATTTCGTCGTTGAATGTAACTTTAGGCGACAAATTGAAAAATTATGTCGCAAAATTTTTAGAGATGGGGTTGTAGACAACAGAGTTTTAGCGATGAGGAGTCTGTCGCAAAAACCTTTTATCGACAAATTGCGGACTTTTAGTGACGGATGTGAACCACGAGGGCTTTTCGCCGTACTTTAACGTATGATCGGGGTTCACGCCCATACAAGCAGAGCATGCTAGCTTCCCATGTGTGCTCCAGCTACACGTCATTCCAAATGCGGGGAAATCATGTATAGTCCACATCAAAGCAGCATGCATGTGAAAATTTTGTCTAAGGGATGCATCATATGTTTCCACTCCATGATTCCATAACTGTTTTAACTCATCAATTAACGGCCTTAAATACATATATATGTCCTTTACGAGACTCTTCGGCCCCAGAATAAGCAACGACAAGAACATGTACGGCTTCTTCATGGACAATAATAACAGACCAACAGGAGTAAGGAGTGATAGACTTACCGAAACGGTTGAACCCATCGGTTGCTAGACCACGCCTCTCCATCAGCTCGGTGTGTCAGCACATCGGCATCGTTGCTACGAGTCTGACGGTGAGCCCTCATATGTTCAGCCGTATTGGAGGAGTAGTACATTCTCTGAAGTCGTGGTGTGACCGGAAAATATCGTAATATCTTCCATGCAATGTTTTTCTTCTTCCTTTTGTCCGGTTTGTACCTCGAATGATCACATACTGGACACCGTGACAAATTTTTATTCTCTTTCTAGAATAATACACAATCGTTATTGCATGCATCTATCCACTTATAGCTCAACCCAAGTTTCCTCATCATCTTCTTCACGTCATAGTACGACGGCAGCAGCTTTTCACTTTCGGGCATAATTTATTTGATTAAGGTAACAAACTCGTTAAAACCTTTCTCACTGAGCCCGTGGTCTGATTTTAACTATAATAACCTACTAACCGCAGACAACCGTGTGTGTTTCGGAGCTCTATCCCATAGCGGCTCTTCTGCAGCTTTCAACAACTCATAAAACTGATGAGCCCCCTCGTTCGGTGGTTGGGCACTGTCCTCACCACCATCGTTACCCCAGTCAACATTAGCATGCCCAGCATCCATAATCAATCTCGGTAATCATACCGTGCTTCCTCCCTAACTTCAGTTTGACTAGCCAGGTTGGATGACAATACTATCGTTTCGCCGTGCTGCCTCCACCTTGTGTATCCACCCATAAAACCGTACCGACAAAGATGCTATTTTACATGAATTCTTTTTCTCCAATGCAACAACTCACATCTACCGCACGAACACCTTATCTTATCAAAGTCGACATGTGCAAGATGCGCATAAGAAAGTCGAGAAATTCATCAACGTGATCGTCAAAATCATCAGCATTCTTCCTTTTCATCCGACTTCGATCGACCGACATGACGACTGAGATAACGTACTGTATACCACTTTCAATTATGACCAATCATTAGGCAGGGTCGATGTAAATATAGATGCATGAATATGACAACATGTCTCTATATTTTCCTTCCATTGTCTAATAGGTAGTGGTCATATCCCATTCAGAAAAGCACATGTTTATAAAACAATGAAGAACTCATGCTTAGTCCTATGTCTGGGAAAAATTCAGCAGCACCTCCCCGCATTTCTCCAAGTACATGATATCGATTATGTGTTATAACATTCATCTAACCTTACCTTGCAAGGTTTGACGGATGTTAGAATACCAGATCTGTATGTACCCGGAGAAACACGTGAGAACATGTACCAAATATCCATGACATAGAACACAGAGCATGAGTTGAAACACTATTTTATAAACACGTAACTTTTCCAAATTGTCCAAACTGGACATCCAAAGGCTCATTACAAAGCATTACTTTGTAATGAGTACCTTTGAATGGGAACTAAGGGTTTTTATGCATGCATGCATTCAGAAATTGATAATATATGCAAGAATCTTTCCAAAATATCAAAACTGCAGAAAGATCGTTGCATATGTTACCAATTCCACTTTAAATAGAATTTGTTGGCAACGAGTTGAACTATCTCGTTGCCAATGGACTTCGCAAAACAACAATGAATATAAAGAATGCAGGTTTTATAAGCAACGAGTAATTGAACCGTCTCTGAACTAATTAGTGTTATTTTGAGCTAATAGCCGGGTTTTATTGTGCGAAGTCGTGTTGGTTAGTCCTAATTAGGCTTAATTGGGTTATGTTAGGGCTAGTTAGTGTTAATGAGGATTACCTTGGACTACTTATAGCTAATTAGGGTTGATTATGACTAATTAGGATTATTTTGATCTAATTAGGGTTTAATTGTGTGGAGTAATGTTAATTAGTCCTAATTAGGCTAAATTGGGTTATTAGGCTTAATTATGACTAATTAGGCGTGTAATCAGAGTTTAGTTAGGTTTTAGGGTTTAATTAATCTATTCACGGGTCTACAAGATATGAGTAATTAGGGTTTAATTTGGACTAATTGGTGTTAACTAGTATCAATTTGGAGTAATTACAGCTAATTTAATTTTCATTGGGTTCTTAGGATTAATTAAAACTAATTAGGCTCGTTAGAGCTAATTAGGGTTAATTGGGTTCATTAGCGTAAATCGGGACTAATTAGGGCTAATTATTGCCAGTGCTGGAGCCACGATGAGATTCTTAGGAGTGCTAAAAATGTCTCGTTAACCTAATTAACCTAAATTCAACAACCAACCATTCAACTAATTCACAGTTATCTCAATCCAATTGGGTCTCATCCTCCGTCAATAATCTCAATTCTCAAATTCTCAATGTACAATTGTAACGCCCCCGAAAATCCAGAGCTCCGCCGCCCCGAACTCCCGGGTCGTTAACCTACCGGATCACATCAAACTTGTCAAATCCTGTACACAACCACATACTTCAAAGCATCTAATCCGATACCGACTCGAATTCTACAAAATACAAGATTACAACAAAACCTGCTTGAACTCAAACCATTAAAACCTAGGTTCTTTTCAAACTTGAATCCCTAAAGGATGAATCAACAATACAGACCTACGCATGGGTCTTACTATACCGTGGTGATGGGCTCATCGGAATCTCACTCATACTCTAAATCATTCCCGAACATGCTACAGCTTATCATCGCCTGCAGAAGGGAGCCAAACGAAGGGTGAGCTTTTGAGAACTCAGTAAGGTCGCACAAGGACTACCAACAGGATTACAAAACGATTTCAAAGAATCCAACCGACGAAAATTTCCAGAATACTTCATATGGTCAAAACTCAATGACTTCCAAAAGGATCAAAAAACTCATCAGAAATAGATACCAAAATAAACCAGAACAAACAAGACCGATTCCAAAAAACAATCGATAATCGATCATTTCTAGAGTAATCACTTCCAAAATACAATGAAGGTTTTTCAAAGGATTTCAACAGAAGCACATATCATTTTAGATAATACTTTTTAGACATTTTTCGTAATAGTCACGACAGTATACAGAGCAGATAAAATAAAAAATCAACGTTGATCCTGGGTGATGCCATTCCTGCAAAGCACAGAAGTGTACACATGCATGATGTACCAGAATAATTACTAGTCCAGTCAGGTACTAGCCTGCATTTTATGCAGGATTCAGACCAGCCTTATAACGCCCGCCTCAGAACAGAACAGATAACCCAGGTCAACACAAAAAAATTAACAATAACAATGAGCTTTAACATAACCTCAATCACTGAAATTAATTCGGATCCCAATAACAATAATCATACTGGCATAAGTCAGCATTCAAAATTTTCAGAAAAAAACCAGAATTTTCAGAAGAAAATCAGAGATAAACAACAAAGACGATTGCGAATAGATATCAGATTTGGACATAACAATTCAGAAGAATGGATACAGACAATGATCAACTTTGCTCAGCGTGCAATACATGCGAACATCACAAGAATTCCAAATAATCGAGTTAGGTTTAATATTAGGATTTTCTGGCAAGATCATACTGATATTCATACATAATTCAGAATTCGACATTAGTCATAATTATATCAAAGGAGTAATTATGAATACAAGGAATCAAATAAGGGTTCAGACAAAAGTCCTTACCCTAGGTTTAGATAGAATCATTTACCTGGATCCGCAGCTAAATTATCCTAACCGGAAGTCTTTAGCTTTATCCTAAAAGGAATAATCGAACCATTAGAATACAGCCTACAGAAGAAAAGTATAACTTACGAACTCACACATGCTCCCAAAATGAACCTCCCCTCACCGGGTACGTAAAATTACTGAAACGCCCCTTGGGTGTAAAAGTACCAAAATGCCCCTCTCAGACTAAAATTATCAAAATCGTCTTCCCATATGTAAATTTATGCAAAAATACCCTTCTTAGGTCAAATTACCAAAATACCCCTTCGGGTGGCAAATTACCAAAATACCCCTGTTACACTATAATTCTCAAAATGACTTTTCCGTAAGCAAAGTCACTAAAATAATCTCACTGAATGTAAATTTACTTCAAAATACCTCTTATAGATAAAATTACCAAAAATACCCCTTCGGGGTGGTAAATTACCAAAACACCTCTGGGGGTTTCCGGCACCGAAAATATCTCAACATATCTTAAAACGCTATTTTAAACATCCTGATGTTATTTCTGGCCAAAAAGTATTTTAGAAATTTTTTGCCCAAAAATTCCGAACCAGTGTTCGGACCGAGCGCTAAAAGGCCAGTTTCGTGAAAAATACCTATCGGCCTCGGAATGGCCCAAAATTTTAGAAAATGAATCATATCTGTATAATAGGGCTTCCATAAAATTTTCAGGTTAAAATAACTTTGTTTACTATGCTAAATAAATTTATAATTGTAGTTACGGGATACCCTCATTTAGCGCTCTTTGCGGACTCCAAAAATTCCCAAAATTTTCCAGAGCGTAGATCTCGTAAAAGTAGTGGGGGTTACTGTTTTGAATTTTGTCTAATTTTGGCTCTAGTTATTTATGAAAATTTGATTAAAAAATGCCTAAATGAATTTCACCTTTAACGACAATAACACACTATTCAAATCATACACACACTATTGCAACCTGAAACACACACTTTCTTCCACCTTTAGCTAAGACACGTTCATGGCCCAACACTTCACAACTCACCCTACTTCACTTCTAATCCACTCCAAATCATTAAAATCTCATTCTACCACCTGAATCACATTCTAACACATACTTAAACATACAATTCACACACAATCACTCACATACCCATAACCCACATCCAAGAACAGGCACCTACACACACTGAACACACGCACTAACACACTGTCACTGTAAACACCCCTTCGTATGCCAAAAACGCACCAAACTCCTTAACCATCCACTGAAACTCACCCCCTTTTACTCATATTCATCCCGACACAATAAAACATTTAAATTATACACACAAGCCCACTGTCGCAGCCATGAACACACATCGAACTGTGAAATTACACACACATAGATTGAGATTCATCACACTAACAGTTATGGAGAGGTTACCATGAACGATTCCTTCAACCTTTCTCTTTTCCTTTGATATCCTACCCGAATTCATGTTCTTCACTTCTTTGTTTCTTTTTCTTTCTTCTTCTGGCACTGTTCATCCTTCCCGAAATGGCAAGTTCCCTTTTCTTTTCTTTCCTTTTTTATTTCTATTTTCCTTCCCAACTTCCTTTGATTTAACAGATACATAACTCACTGAGTAGAACCTACACCGCTCTGAATTTTGCGCAAATCAAACAGATCAAGTCAAGCTCTAATACGACAGATTTCCCCTCTCTTATGTTACTACTACACCAGAGATCCATCATTTGCACAATTCACTTATGATTATAAGCTCAACTTTATGATCAAGGCATATAATGATGGTCAGTCATGACCTGTGGTTTACCAAGGTTAACCTGGGTAGGGTAATCAATTCACATGAGCACTTATGCCTCACAGCAGACAA
This sequence comes from Escallonia herrerae, assembly GCA_033070095.1. NCBI lineage: Eukaryota > Viridiplantae > Streptophyta > Magnoliopsida > Escalloniales > Escalloniaceae > Escallonia > Escallonia herrerae. Next base: position 46,298 of record JAVXUP010003291.1, on the reverse strand, counting down.
CAAAACTGTAGCCACTAGACTTTCACTGCACACTCTAATACCTCAAAACAATGAGTCCAAATTACTGCCAAGTTCATCATTGAGAGACATGTTATCTTAGCATAGCTATGTATTACATACTTACGATTCTGCGTACACGTCACAGAATGATAGAAACTATAGGTGCTATGAGTTCGTTGCACACTCTTGTGCCTTGGATCAAATAGGTCCACACTGTTACCGGAGTCATTATAGAGAAATGTGTTCTCTTAACACAATGCGAAACATGATTTTGCACTCACTTGTCTTGCACTTCAGCCAAAGTCTAAAGCTCTAAATTATCACATCATTTCTGATGCACAGTTATATTATTTACGAAAATCTCATAACCTTATCTTTCAATCATCTGTTTCAGTTAATCTAATAAAAATCTTCCGGTTCCAAAAGCAAATAACCAGCAGTTTGTTATCTCAGGTTCAGACAAATTTTCATCTTCTACCAAATCATCGAATAACTTATCCAAACCTACTCAGCATTCCCAGAGTCTATTCTTGCTCACAGATTATTTGAGGTTTAGGAATTTACCTAACTTCATATCCATGTAAGGGAAACTACGCAAATATTGATAGTAATAATCACAATCAGGCAATCAAAATACAAAAATCTTTAACAAAATCATGCATATTAGCTCTCGAGGTTCACAACATAATTCTGTGACATTCCAGAAGAAACGACGGACACAGAAACAATGATATCGGTCTGACGAAAGCAAAGTAAACCCAACGACTCGGAACAATCAAAATCGGAAGGAGTTATTGGTCCTTAATAAGATTTATAACTTCCCCATGGCCAGTGGGTCAGATATTGCCTCATAAAGTCCAAATAGATTCAAAAGGATAGATAAATATCTCGGAAAGGAATAAGACAGACCAGCATGAATGACATCTTCTCTGACATCTCAGCGTAAGCTGACATTCAATTAAGTCGTCCTTGAATTTAATATGCAACAGAATGAATCAGATGATAAAGTAAAATTTCTAATCCATTCTTGAGCCCCTAAACCAACCTTCAGTCTTAACGCCAGTCATCTTTCCAAAGCTCTACTCTTACTTATCAATCAAATCATCAACTTAACTACTCCGCATACCATATATCTTTCCAAATATGACTAAGATTTGCCCTGGCAATACGCAAATGCGTGATTAGCGCATCACCAATTCATACCTAGTATGATATCAAAATCCTGAAAAAAATATAGAGTGAGGTCCATAAAAATATCTCTATCCCAAACATAGATTGTATATTCATAGATAACCATAAAACAGCCGAAGACCCTCCCAACGGAGTACTTATAACAATATCAGTTCTTATTGGACATATCTTCATCCTCAATCTCTATGCCAAAGTAACAGATATAAAGACATATGACGCGCCAAACTTAAATAGTATACAAGCATCTAATGGGTTAACCTATGGCGTACCTGGCACCATGTCATCGGATGTGACAACATCCTAAGCAGACATTAAACCAACTTTAACTAATATTCTGGGCCTCAGCCCCTACTGACCTTGTTCTCTTCCTGCCGAGGAACACTGTTCACTGTTACATTAGCTATAGGTGCATGATAAAATTTGACTGATTATTTCTCACAAACAGACAATTTCAAATTTAATGTTTCACGCTGCCATGCTTAAATGACTTCTATCTCACATAGCACATGGGCTAGCCAGAAAATTAACCCGCCACCCTGACTAGTACTCTGTGTTGGTCAAACTCCAGAACCATAAAATGGTCCAAGTCTAATACTCTGAGCTGGTTGAGCGCGTTCACCCTGCGCTCCCTTAAATTCCATATCATGCCTTGATCAAATTTCAAAATTATATCCAGATCTCAATACCACTGAACCGAAGTGGGCCTGAATCTCTGATTTTACCCCAACCTTTAACCTAGGGCAACGTACTGTGCCGATTGTAAAAACTTTTGCTGATGACCGTCAGCTCATACAAATCTGTTCGGAGAAAATTCTCACTTATCTCTCTTCTATCCGTCCTGTGTTTACTTATGTCTTCCTCCATCGTCAGACTTAGACTATTCCAAAACATCAGCCAAATAAAGACATTTCATATAGCTCACTAATCGAGCTGAGATCACCGCATCTATCAGTCCAGGCTTAAGCCCCCACTTAGGCTTCCGGTAGCTATCTGCCTCCATCAGTATCCTTACTACAAATCTAGCAAAACAAGAAATTTCATCTCAACCTTGTCTATCAACTCTAAATCTGCTATTTCACATTAATAGCTCCCTCATATCTATTCACGAAATCTCACAAAATACCAATTCAAAATAATTCTCTAAATGGTTCCCAAATGACATAAATCAATTTCTAATAAGTCAGATCCTTCGATACTCTTTCCACCCCTGATCGACCTCGTCTTTCAGTTTATATCCAACAAATTCAATCTTTAGTCACTTTACTCACAGTTGCTCAAAATTTATACGACCAGTTGCTCAAAGTTTTCTCCATTTTGCTAATCCAATTCACTGTCTCTATAGGGTACAATAACTCCATGTAGCTAGTCATTTCATCTGTTAAGATCGCCAAGATACTCTCATTTCGAGGTTATGGTTGTAGTTGGGCCAGATTCATAATCATGGCTGCCAGTTGCCAAATTCTATGTCATCAAAATCGAAATCAGGTTCATAATGTTCAGAATCATAACTATCAGTTCTGGGTTTTGCTGTTTCCCCTATTAGATAGGGATGCCCTTCTACAATCATAGAATCTTCACACCGTACAATACCAAATCTAACAATTATTTGGTCAGGTCTTTCCAATGCCGGGAAAAAGAATCCCTGCTCGTCTTACACACTCTTATTAGAATTTCATCTATCGGGGACCACTAGGCCCTTCGTACTATCTCCACTGCCAGTGCTCCGAGGCTGACCATGCTGATACAATTTACAACTATCAGTGTTATACTGACACGGGTATGAAGAACAAACAATAACTAGTCAAAGGCAAACTTCTTAACATTACCATCATCCTACCCTGCTCTCATTAACCAGAATACAATTCCACAGAATCATGTTACCTACACCATGTTGTTCTATGCCTACAGATTCATATGCCTATACTTCTAATACCACAAGACCGAACTGCTCTAATACCAACTGTAACGCCCCCAAAAATCAGGAGCTCCGCCGCCCCAAACTCCCAGGTCATTAACCTACCGGATCACATCAAACCTGTCAAATCCTGTACACAACCACATACTTCAAAGCATCTAATCCGATACCGACTCGAATTCTCCAAGATACAAGATAACAACAAAACCTGCTTGAACTCAAACCATTAAAACCTAGATTCTTTTCAAACTTGAATCCCTAAAGGATGAATCAACAGTACAGACCCACGCAGGGGTCTTACTATACGGTGGTGATGGGCTCATCGGAATCTCACTCAGACTCTAAACCATTCCCGAACCTGCTTCAGCTTATCATCACCTGCAGAAGGGAGCCAAACGAAGGGTGAGCTTTTGAGAGCTCAGTATGGTCGCACAAGGACTACCAACAGGATTACAAAACGATTTCAAAGAATCCAACCGACAAAAATTTCCAGAATACTTCATATGGTCAAAACTCAATGACTTCCAAAAGGATCAAAAACTCACCAGAAATAGATACCAAAATAAACCAGAACAAACATGACCGATTCCAAAAAACAATCAATAATCGATCATTTCTAGAGTCATCATTTCCAAAATACAATGAAGGTTTTTCAAAGGATTTCAACAGAAGCACAAATCATTTCAGATTATACTTTTCAGACATTTTCCGTAATAGTCACGGCAGTATACAGAGCAGATAAAATAAAAAATCAATGTTGATCCTGGGTGATTGCAATGCCATTCCGGCAAAGCACAGAAGTGTACACATGCTTGATGTACTAGAATAATTACTAGTCCACTCAGGTACTAGCCTGCATTTCATGCAGGATTCAGACCAGCCTTATAACGCCCGCCTCAGAACAGAACAGATAACCCAGGTCAACACAGAAAAATTAACAATATCAGTGAGCTTTAACATAAGCTCAATCACCGAAATCAATTCAAATCCCAATAACAATAATCATACTGGTATAAGTCAGCATTCAGAATTTCAGAAAAAATCAGAATTTTCAGAAGAAAATCAGAGATAAACAACAAAGACGATTGCGAATAGATATCAGATTTGGACTTAACAATTCAGAAGAATGGATACAGACAATGATCAACTTTGCTCAGCATGCAATACATGCGAACATTACAAGAATTTCAAATAATCGAGTTCGGTTCAATATTAGGGTTTTCTGGCAAGATCATTCTGATATTCATACATAATTCAGAATTTGACATTAGTCATAATTATAGTAAATGAGTACTTACGAATACAAGGAATCAAATAAGGGTTCGGACAAAAGTCCTTACCCTAAGTTCAGATAGAATCCCTTACCTGGATCCGCAGCTAAATTATCCTAACCGGAAGTCTTTAGCTTTAACCTAAACGGAATAATCGAACCATTAGAATACAGCCTACAGAAAAAAAGTATAACTTAATACGAACTCACACATGCTCCCAAAATGAACCTTCCCTCACCGGGTATGTAAAATTATTGAAACGCCCTTAGGGTGTAAAAGTACCAAAATGCCACTCTCGGACTTAAATTACCAAAATGGTCTTTCCATAAGTAGAATCACTGAAATAATCTTTCCATATGTAAATTTATGCAAAAATACCCTTCTTAGGCCAAATTACCAAAATACCCCTTCGGGGTGACAAATTTCCAAAATACCCCCGTTACACTTTAATTCTCAAAATGACTTTTCCATAAGCAAAGTCACTAAAATAATTTTACTGTAAGTAAATTTAGTTCAGAATACCTCTTATAGGTAAAATTACCAAAATATCCCTTCAGGGTGGTAAATAACACCCCTGGGGGCCTCCGGCTCCGAACAAATCTAAAAAATATCTTAAAACGCTATTTTAAACATCCTGATGTTAGTTTTGGCCTAAAAAGTATTTTAGAAAATTTTCACTCGAAAATTCCGAACCGGTGTTCGGACCGATCGCTAAAAGGCTAGTTTTGCGAAAAATACCTATCGGCCTCAAAATGGCCCAAAATTTTAGATAATGAATCATATCTGTAAAATAGGGCTTCCATAAAATTTTCAGGTTAAAATAACTTGGTTTACTATGCTAAATAAATTGATAATTATAGTTACGCGATACCCTCATTTAGCGCTCTTTGGGGACTCCAAAACTTTCCAGAGCGTAGATCACGTAAAATTATTGGGGGTTACGGTTTTAAATTTTGTCTAATTTTGGCTCTAGCTATTTATGAAAATTTGATTAAAAACTGCCTAAATGAATTTCACCTTTAGCGACAATAACACACACTATTCAAATCATACCCACGCACTATTGCACCCTGAAACACACACTTTCTTCCACCATCAGCTGAGGCACGTTCATCGCCCAACACTTCACAACTCACCCTACTTCACTTCTAATCCACTCCAAATCATTAAAATCCTATTCTACCACCTTAATCACATTCCAACACATACTTAAACATACAATTCACACACAATCACTCACATACCCGTAACCCACATCCAAGAACACGCACCTACACACACTGAACACACGCACTAACACAGTCACTGTAAACACCCTCTTCGTACACAAAAAACGCACCAAACTCCTTAACCATCCACTCAAACTCACCCCCTTTTACTTATATTCATCTCGACACAATCAAACATTTAAATTATACACACAAGCCCACTGTCACAGCCATGAACACACATCGAACCTTGAAATTAAACACATAGATTGAGACTCATCACACTAACAGTTATGGAGAGGTTACCATGAACAATTCCTTCAACCTTTCTCTTTTCCTTCGATTTCCTGCCCGACTTCATGTTCTTCACTTCTCTGTTTCTTTTTTTTTCTTCTTCTGGCATTGTTCATCCTTCCCGAAATGGCAAGTTCCCTTTTCTTTCCTTTTTTATTTCAATTTTCCTTCCCAACTTCCTTTCGATTTCTTTGTCTTGTTAAGCTTATCCCTTGATCGAATAGTTAGGTTAGTCAACAGATGACCAGGCAGGAGGTGGCAATAAATTAGGAGTGCCTTCTCTAAATTTGACACCTAAATACCAAAGTTCCAAAAGTATCAAAATGGCCCCTAAAACTTCATATAATTACATTTAAGCACCAAAAATTTCTAATCTTTGTTAATTTAATTAAATGTCACTAAAACGTATACCGTCACTCATTTCATTATTTTTTCATTACTAAGAACATTAATTACATTGATGCCACCAAAGTTTCCCAAAATTAAGAAAATGCCCCTAAAATTTTCAAAATTATATTTTTGTCCCAAAATCTTTTTAAGCTTCGATACCCTACTAGTACCCGAGCATTGCTCAAAATTAGGGCCCGTTTATTTTTCGAGTCATCGATGGCTATTTTAACTGGCTCTCGAAGTTTGGGATATTACAACAATCTCAATTCCCAAAACCTCATGTAAGGTGTTGATATGGTGTCCGACACCTTCGGACACGTCCGAAGACATTGATTTATTTTTGAAATGTCGGACGCTGTGTCTATCACCCCTTGAAGAGGTGCCGGACACCTCTTGAAAAGGTGTCTACAAGTATAAAGCCAAAATGTGAAATTTTGGTGTTGGTGTCGATCGGACGCGGTGTTCGTGACCTACCGACACCTCATCGACACATTCGGAAACGTGTCGGGCACCTCTAAAAATGTGTCGGACACCTCTAGTGACGTGTCGGACACCTCCGGACACGTGTTCGACACCTACCAACACGTGTCCGACACCTCCGGACACGTCCAAAGTCATTGATTTATTTTTTAAATGCCGAACACCGTGTCCGTCACCCCTTGAAGAGGTGTCCACAAGTATAAAGCCAAAATGTGACATTTTTCGGTGTCGGTATCAATCGGACGGGGTGTCCGTGACCTACCGACACCTCGACAACTCATCGACACATCCGGACACATGTCCAACACCTCTCAGCGGTGTTCGAAGATATTGATTTACTTTTTAGTTGCCGGACACCATGTCGGACACCCATTGAAGAGGTGCCGGACACTCATTGAAGAGGTGTCCATAAGTATAAAGCTAAAATATGTTGTTTTGGTGTCGATGTCGATCGGACCCGGTGTCCGTGTCTATGCTACCTAACGGGGATCTCAATCCAATTGGGTCCCATCCTCCGTCCACAATCTCAATTCTCAAATGCTCAATGCAATAAAAATTAATAAAAATCACACATTCAATCCAATTGGGTCCCATCCTCCGTCAACAATCTCAATTGTCAAATGCTCAATGCAATAAAAATCACACATTCAATCTAATTGGGTCCCATCCTCCGTCAACAATCTCAATATCTCAAATGCTCAATGCACAATTAACAATCTAAAATCATCAATTAACAACTTAAAATCATTAATTAATAATCTCAATTACTTTAAATGCACAGCTAATATCCTAAAATCATCAATTAACAACCTAAAATTATCGATCAATAATCACAATTCTCAAATGCACAATTAGCAACCTAATATTATCAAACAAATGATCAATGTTCAAATGGGAAAAAATTGTTCAAAATGCACATATCCGATGCGCTTGAATTATTTCAATTTGGGGTTCGATTCGATTAGGGAAATTACTTTAGGGTTCAATTAGAGGTTCAGTTACTTCGATTTAGAGTTCAATTAGGGGGTTCTATTAGTTCAATTTATGGTTCGGTTGAATTGGGCATTCAATTTAGGGTTCAATTAGGGGGTTCAGTTAGTTCAACTTAGGGTTCAATTGGATTATGACATTCAATTTAGGGTTCATTTAGTTTAATTTAGGGTTTGATTCGATTAGGACATTCAATTTAGGGTTTAATTAAGGTTCAATTACTTCAATTTAGGGTTCAATTAGGTTTTCTATTAGTTCAATTTAGTGGTCGGTTGGATTGGGGCATTCAATTAGGTGGTTCAATAAGTTCAATTTAGGATTCGGTTGGATTAGGGCATTCAATATAGGGTTCAATTAGGAGTTCAATTAGTTTAATTTAGGGTTCGACTCGATTAAGACATTCAATTTAGGATTTAGTTATTACTTCAATTTAAGATTCGGTTGAAATGGGGCATTCAATTTAGGATTCAATTAGGGGGTTCAATTAGTTCAATTTAGGGTTCAATTAGATTAGGGCATTCAATTTGAGGTTCAATTAGTTTAATTTAGTGTTCGATTCGATTAGGGCATTCAATTTAGGGTTTAATTAGGGTTCAATTAGGGAATTCTATTGATTCAATTTAGGGTTCGATTGGATTAGGGCATTCAATTTAGGGTTCAATTAGTTTAAATTAGGGTTCAATTTGATTAAGGCATTCAATTTAGAGTTCAATTAGGGGTATCTATTACTTCAATTTAGGGTTCGGTTGAATTGGGGCATTCAATTTAGGGTTCAAAGGGTTCAAATATGGGGTTTAATTAATTTAATTTAGGGTTCAATTACATTAATTTAGGGTTCAATAATGGTTCAATTAGTTCGATTTAGTGGTCGGTTGAATTGGGGCATTCAATTAGGGGATTTAATAAGTTCAATTTAGGGTTCGGTTGGATTAGGACTTTCAATTTAGGGTTTAATTAGTTTAATTTAGGTTTGATTCGATTAATTAAGGCCTTCAATTTAGGGTTTAATTAGGGTTCAGTTACTTCAATTTAGGGTTCAATTAGTTCAATTTTGGGTTCGGTTGAATTGGGGCGTTCAATTTAGGGTTCAATTAGGGGATTCAATTTAGGGTTTGATTGGATTAGGGCATTCAATTTTGGATTCAATTAGTTTAATTTAGGGTTTGATTCGATTAGGGCATTCAATTTAGGGTTTAATTAGGGTTCAATTACTTTAATTTAGTGGTCGGTTGAATTGGGGCATTCGATTTAGGGTTCAATTAGGGGATTTAATAAGTTCAATTTAGGGTTCAGTTGGATTAGGGCCTTCAATTTAGGGTTCAATTAGTTTAAATTAGGGTTTGATTCAATTAAGGTATTCAATTTATGGTTTAATTAGGGTTCAATTAGGGGGTTCTATTAGTTCAATTTAGGGTTCGATTGAATTGGAGCATTCAATTTAGGGAATTGGATTAGGGCATTCAATTAGGATTACCAACGGTTCATTTAGGAGCGACGGAATATCTTCCGTCGCTAAAAGTCGTTCGCTAAATTTGTTTTTTTCTTGTAGCGTACATCTTCTATATATGTCTGCAACTTAAAAGGATCTAGGCTCTATGCCACTAGGCTACTAAACAAGTTTGTGTATGCCTCTCACCGAGTTCCCTTATACAAGATAGTGTTTCTGAAGAAGTGACAACGACATTTACTGAATGTTATGTGCATTGCAATAGTGCAGTCTCTTCTGATGAGTTTACACTTGCATTTTCATTATGCAAGTGTAAACTCGGGTCATACACTAGACTGTAGGAATGCAGTCTTAAACTGTAAATCAAAGATTGCTACTTGTCTATGTAGCGTTTGTACTATTGATCCGTGTAACCTCCCACCTAAACCTTTTTTTATTTTAGTACGCGATGCACTTTATTTAATGATGCCTAAAGGTCTGATACATTAAATGATATGGAGTACGTTCATTAGAAATTTAAGTCTTTTTTTAGTTGTGTGTGATGGTATGAACTCTCTTGTGTAAGTCCAGCAAAACAGAAAGAAGATGAAGTATAAGATTTCATTATGGGAGGCATTGTTATCTTTTTTAAGTAAAAGCTTTATGTTTTCAGTTGTTATTAGTTTTATTCTGACTCATCTTTAAATTTTCTCACATAGTCTATCTCAACATTATAACCTAATTGTTTTACCATTTATCTTTGGACGGGCAATATGCAACTAATATATGTGCCAAACCCCAAAATCAAATCGGAGAGAAATCCAAACTATTCATGTAAATTAAATGAAACTAAAAAGAACAACTTCACAAACTCAATCCAACTTCACAAACTCAATCAAACTTCACAAATTCAACCCAACTTCACAAACTCAATCCATAAACATAATTAGAACGAACATATCCAACTTCACAAACTTAATTCATAAACATAATCAGAACTCTGTTCATTAATGCAAATTTTGGAACATATGAGAAATGAATCAACATACCTCCTGGGTCAACTGCTGCTGCTAGGTCAACCGGGGCAAATTGTTGAGCTCGCCCAGAATGACCAAGATAATTATTGGGGTTTAGGGTTGCAGAGAGTGGCTGGGTGCTGCGGTGGACAACGATGGATCGGGGGCTTTTGGACACCGATGGGTGGGTTTTACGGAGACAGAGAGAAAAACGGGAGGAACGAAAGAAGAGGAAATGGGTTTTATGTAGGAATTTTAGCGACGGAAAATTCCGTCGCTAAAAGTCCATCAATAAAGTACCCTTTGATTGACGGAAGTTTTAGCGACGGTCTAATTTCGTCGCTTAAAATGTTTTAAAAAGGGATCGAATATTAGATATTTTGCAAAACCTTTTTAGCGACGGAATCACCGTCGGTAAAGGTGAAAGTCCGACGGCAAATACCTTTACCGACGGTTTATTCCATCGGTAAAAACTTTGACTGACGGACTTTTACGGACGGTGTTTTCCGTCGCTGAAAGATCTTTTAGCGACGGAATTGGTTCCGTCGCAAAAATATTTTTTTTTGTAGTGAAGTTCTCGATAAAACAACCTATTGAATCTTTGACAAGGTCTCTTATCAGGGTAGTCATTAGCATTTACCTTCAGTTTTAGAGGTTTGATTAATGCAATCCTTGTTTTTCAGAGCTTCTTTATTCATCTCGACTACTTATAGTGAAGCGTTCTATAAACTTCTCAATGTTTTCGTCTTTATTATTTTAAACTATCTCATTAAAGAGTTTGCAAGTCAACCAGTAAAAAGCAAATTAAATCTGTGAATCAACCCACAAAGATCACAGCCCTCATTTTTGTCACTGACAATCCCCAAAAATCCACCTCAATCGTCTTTCTTACCCACACTACGTGCTCTCCCCATTGATGACTGCAGAGTCTCTTGAGGAAGTATTCTTACCATTTATTTATCTTGTACACATATTTTGTGTGCCCAAATCACTAATGCCAGTTCATCCTTAAACGTCCTTATGAGAAGTGTGAAAGGATGCAACTAATCAGGAAAATATGTCGCAAAAGGGATAAGGACAAAGTTTAAGAGAGAGTTGGCTCAATATCTTCCTAAGGTGCATTGTTTTGCTTTTTATTTTCAGTTGTCTTTCAGGTTTTCTGGACAAGACTAGCTGTGCACTCAAATTTGTTGGCCACCAAAAGATGTGGTTCATAAAGAGTCAGATGTGGGTTTTTACGAGAAGAAAATAATATATATGGTGGGCTTTAAAGTTTGAAGATGCTTAACTTGGTGATATCCAGATATGGAGAACTAAAAAGAAACTTAACAAAAGGAGTAACACTACAAAGGAACTAAAATAAGAAAAGTTATGATGAAACGGGGTGTGTCTTGCGGCTGTGATTATGACACGAAATGCAGGGTGGGATATACAGTAAAAGTACCTTGGTTCTAGTTTTAGAAAGCTTTGCAAATTTAAGAAGCTCTTTGAATCTCTTTACATTGAAATGACCTCTCATCACTTACGACTATGCGTCCAAAGGAGTTGAGTGGAGTTCCTTTATGCCCTGAATCTGTTCAGTGCGACTTTGCCAAGTCCCAAAGAATATCTGAAGCTTGGAAGGCTTTTCTATGTTTATATTTATGTTCACATTTGCATTTCAGGAAGTTTCTACCAAAACCCAGTCAATTATCTATACCCGTTATTGCCCAAAATGCAAAAGAGAGATATGATTCGATCTATCTCTTTATAAGTTTTGGAATGTTCAAGCAGAAATCAAGAGTAGTGCTTTGTTTTCACCTTTGCTGAAGAAGAAGCAAAATTTGATTAATCACTTTCAGCACGGGATCTCTCCGTACCAGCAGTTTAGGTCTATCTATACTTGACTACTTCGATCTATCTGCTGAAGAAGGGAAAGTCCGCATTTAGCTTGCAAGCTGCAAATTCTGCAATTGTAGAATGAACCTCAATTATAGAAGATCTCTATGGAGGAACTTGAATGCATGCAAGTTTTAACTTTCTTAGCACACTTTTCGTTCTTCTCTTTATAACTAATTTTTAACATGCTGCACTTTGATTAAATAAGAGTGATTACACGAGGATTGAAAAACGAAGAGTGACAGAGGTGATCATATCTAACAGGAGTGAGACAAATTAACATAATATGCCACTCACAATCTGGACTTTCACAACGCGTATTGAGGGATCATTACCGAATAATATTAGAGGAAGCCAATTGTTGATTTACTCGATTGCAGTGGTAGTAGTGGTGTCAATAGGTCGGGCTTGGACTAGCCCATCGAGACAGAGGAGGGCCTGGGCCAGACTAGGCTTTAAGCCGTGGGAATCGTGCCTGGCCCAATTGGGGGGAAATCTTGGCCCTGTCGAAACCCAAGCCCTAGGCCCTAACTTTAGGGCAGGGGTAGGGCCAGGCCGGGGCCTGACCAAAAAAATTAAGTTTTTTAAATTATTTTTATTCGTGTTTTATGTTGCGAAAAAAATAAATTTTAGATAAATTTGTTTATAGGCCCCCACTCCTTTTATTTAGGCTGGTACAGGTTGCTTAAGTTACCTATTAATCCTTATATATATATATATATATATATATGGCTCGCGATCCACTGCCCGCGTAGGCAAATTAATTTTCTTGCCAACGTGATCTGACCATCTATTTGTGATTTATGAATGGTCCCGATTAAATCTTCTTCCTTAATAGTGCTAGATAACCCTAATACTTTAACATATTTGTAATCTAACCCGAAAACTTTAGAAAAATATAAATTTATGCACCCTAATACTTTGTAACATACAAAATAAAAATATAAGGTTGTTTTAGGATATAGCGTTACTTATAGCGACGATGTTCTTGATCCTTGAATATACTCCCCACCATTCTTCTTCTGTTGTTTTCCGCTATCCAAGCTTTCACCAAGTGGACACACATCTCGCCGCCTTTCGTTCCTCAGAATTGGCTATTTCTATAATCAAACATTCTCAAACTTCTAGGATATTATTTTGAAAGTGCAGTAGAGAAAACGGTGTACTAAAATCAATACTTCTTTTATTTATATTGGAAAGGAAAATTTTCATATGAGCAATAGAAAGGAATGGATCTTTCTATTGTTACACCCACTAATTCTTAGCACACTTCACACTCTTAGACACTTCACACTCTCTCAAACTTTCTCTGCCTTCTAGCTCTTACTTAAACACATTTTATAGATGTATTTGCATTGGCCAATGGTGCTTACAATTTCATTTGTCAATAGCAAAAATTCTCTATTATTTTTTTTAGGGTCTTCTTTCTTTTGTTGTGGCAGACAACTTTATTCTCTTTCTCACTTGGATTAGTCATTTTTCACTGGCCATTATGTCCATTTCAATCATGACTATCCTGTGTCTCGCACCTTCTTATACATCAAAATTTGGCTTAGCAGATCAGGCTATTCTTTTCCTTGACTGTTGAACTGCTTATAGAGTTTGATTACCTGATCATGACCCTATTTGGAGGGTTCTACTTCTGTGGATGCTTTATTCCACTTCGGGATTACTATCCTTCGTCCGTCATAAAAACATGCTTCTATGGGATCGACTACCATGCTTTTCAATGGTTGCATGAACATAATTGATTCTTTCAATTTTGTCTTTCTCCGAATTATACGTGTGCCATTGCTCACCCTTGTGCGGTCGGTAGAAACTCATTAACTTTTTATATGCGAATCGATAAATGAACCGAATCTTATATGGTTGGTAAATTTTGGTTTCGCTTCTTTCTATCGGTGTTGACAGTATTTGGACTGTGAGACCGAATCCCATAACTCCAAGAGCATATCGAACTATAGCTGGGAGACTATCAATAAGTTGATAATCATCTCGATTTATTTCGAATGTGTCTACGAGTCTATGTTCAATCCGTTTAAGATCTACCTTGTCTGATGGTAATGTGAGGCTTAGCCATCCATAATCCCAACTCAGGAACACCTTCATTTTTCTGGTTTGCGAAGGATCTCTTCGTGTTCATTCTCCCTTCTTGGCTAGTTCTTTTATTTTTGTAGTGATATCAGCAGGGACCAATGATTCTAGTTCCTCTAGCAATCAAATTATTTCTTCCTTTTCTTGTAGGACTATCATTCATTCTTCATCGTTTATATTAAGCTTTTCATCTAAGTGCTTAACATAATCAGTCAATTGACTGAGGATTCTTCGTAACTCTTTTCGGTAATTTTTCCTCAGATAATGTCAGACATTTCCAAAGAGTTTTTTACTCACTTCACATAACCCTGGATCATAAAACGTTTTTGTTTTTATTATCATTGGTTTGTGTTATGGTAGCATTTTTCTTTGAAGATTTTTCATCTTCATCAGTTGCTACTTTTTTTTTAGATCCTTGTTGTTGAGATAGTAATTTTTTATTTTCTTGCTTACTTGTTTAGGGTGCCTTGCTGTTGAGGTTTCAGCCTTATTCTCTTTATTCCAAAACTTATTCATTGGTTTTGAACGCTTAGTTTTGTATTGTCCTGTTTTAAGGCTTTCGGGTTGGTAGTTCCAACCATTCTCTTCTGCTACTGGGGGAGGATTTGTGAGTTACAAAGAACTGCCCTCTTTTTTTTATTTATGATAAATGACGTAGTAGTTGAATTTTCCTGATTGTTCTCCCAGTAAACCGACTTCAGGATCTCCTGCTTCGTACCTTTCTTTTAAGGCCTTTTGAGTAGTCTTTTTTGGGGTAACAACTCCCTTCATCGTAAAACATAACTCCCTGGTTAGGCTATCTGCAAGTGCATTTTTGGCTGATGAGATGTATTCTACATCAAAAGTATAATAGCTAAACCATTGTTGTCATCGATAAAGTCTTGTCTGACTAACATCTCTTAGGTCTCTTTTTAGAAAAACTTTAAAACACATATTATCTGTTCTAATAAGAAAGTGTTCTGAAACTAGAAATATGTAAAAAGATTTTATGCCACGTTTTATAGCTAAAAATTCTTTTCTGTTTATATGATACCGAGTTTCTGTATCCTTAAATGTTCTACTCCAGTATCCACACAGCTATTCTTCAGCTTGATCAGGGGATATTGCTTTTAATACTGCACCCCAACAATTTGCAGAAGCGTCAGTTTCTAGAATTAACTTGTCTCGTTGTTTAGGCAAGCTTAATTTTGGCGGGTTTTAACCTGACCTTTTATCCAAAAAACATTTTGGGTGTCATTATCTTCCCATATCCATTTTTCTTTTCTAAGCTTTTTACTTAAGGCTTCTGTTAGGTTTAACAAATGGGGGAGGAAATTTCTCGCGTAATTATAACAACCCAATAAATTTTTGAAGTTGCTTTACATCATTGATTTGTTCTGGAAATAACTTAATTTTTTCAGCTATGTGATCTTGAAGGACAATTTTTCTACTGTTTTCTATTCTCAATCCCAGAAAGTTAATTATGGTTTATTCCCATTAATATTTCTTTTGTGATAGTACTAATCCATGGTCAATGAATTCATGTGCTATCTTTTTTTAGATGATTTCTATGTTCTTCACCAATTTTTGAGAATACTAATATATCATCTATGTATACTACACAATAATCTTTGTGCTTTCTAAAAATGTTATCCATTCTTCTTTGAAAAAAGGTGGAGTATTTTTTAATCCAAATGGTAACATTGTCCATTCATAGTGCCCTTGTGGTGCACTAAAGGTAGTTAATGAAATTGATGATTCTTCCATTTTGATTTGCCAATATCCGCTTTTTATGTCAAACTTCGAGAAAAAGTTGGCTAGTTGGATTTTGTTTATCAGTATATCCTTATTTTGAATTTTATAGCCATTTTTGATAGCTGATGTGTTCAAAGCTCTATAGTCAATGACTAATCTAGCTTTTCCTCTAGCCTGTTCTGCATTATTTTTTATCATGAAAGGTGGACTTGAATGAGGACTCTCGCTGGGTCTTATTAAGCCTTGTTTTAATATTTCAAAAATCTGTCGTTCAAATTCTTGAACCATTTCAAGACTATGTTGCATTGGTTTTACGTTTACCACATAATCTTTATCCTTGAGGTCAATGTTGCCCTAGGTTTATCGTTTTTCCCATAATTTTAGCGGGTCTTTACTAAAATTATTTTCTAACATCATTTTTATACGATCAAGATTAGGAATTTCTTTTTCTTGTTTGCATTGATAATGTTGGTTTATTTCTTTAACCCAATTGTCATTTTCTTTTATTAATTCTTCGTTAAGTAATTCTTCCTTGGATACTTCTTCTTCAAGTAACCTTTTCCATGAGTCTTTTTTGTTATCTTCACCACGCTGGGCTGCGTAGAAAGACTCACTCTAGATATGTTTTTGGATTTCTCCTAGTTTTTCTGGATGAAAACCAAATTTATATTTTTGAGCAACATATTTTAACAACGGAATTTTTTGACGTTGTATTTCAATATGAAACTCTTCCTGAATAAATGGTCGATTTTCAGCTTGTTTGAGGAAAGCGTTTCCTATTAAAAACTTGCCGTCTAAGTCGTCGAATTGGATTATCGCTCTATAATGAAGTGTTTTTAATTTATTATGATCAAAATATGATATGCTTCATATTCTGGCTCGAACTCATCGTCATTTGCCATTCACATGCTCATGAGTTGATCTGTTTTGATCCATTTTTCAGAGGGTAAAATTTCTGGTCATGCCAGACAATAGGATGCTCAAGTATCTACTGAAGCATCTATTTTAAAAAGATGATAACCCTGGAAGTGGAAACTCAATTCTATGTAAGAATTGTTTGGACTTACCGCCATCCGTTTATTATTCATTTTTTCATACCTTTTTTTCTTTTTGATAATACTCATAATGTCTTGAATACCCTTATCAAGCTCATCTTCTGTCAAGCCCTTTTCTTTAAGCTTCTTCTTGACAGTTTCATTTACTGTTGTTGTGGTCATTACATGTATGGTTTCTACACCTGATGACATACTTCGTTTGTTTGGAATGATAATTGTTTTATATCCTATGATGTCTTCATCAGAACTGTCTTCTTCTTTAATAACTTCTTCTACCGTTTTTTGCTTTTCTTTGCCTTTTGGATTTGTAGACGTGGAAGGTATCGACGAGACATAATGTCTTCTTGGTTCTTCGAGGATAACAACACCTTTATTTTCTCTAATTTGCATTTGTTCTAATTGTTTACTAGCGAGTCCTTCTTCTATCACCCATTTTTAGGCCATGATAGTTGCTTTGGATTTATCTTCCCTACTTTTATGGCTCGGACATTACTACTTGTTTGTTCAAATAGTTCCACGTCACTGTTTAGCATTTTACTTAGTGGATTTGTGGCATTTACCACTATGTAAACTAGACGATATTCTATTGCAATATTTTTGTAGACGTAATTCGGTCATGCCTTGTGTCTGAATTCTCAGTCTTAATGCTTTATTAAGATAAGGATCTTTTAAAGATATGAAATAGTTTGATGTAGTTTTAAATCAAACTGGTCCGTTATACAAGTTACTTTGGATACCCACTATTAGGGCTTTTTCAAAAGTTTTTCACCGATTATTTGTTAAAAATAGATTATTGGTGTATGTCTGCCATCTATGAATAATGGACAAAGACTAACTTGTTTCATACCAATATGGACATAGTGATATCCTTCTCTAATGTATTGTTTTGCCTTATCTGTCTTGAAGAGAGGAATGTCAGTATTCTTTCTTCAATTTTACCTACCGAAGTTTCTCTTTTGAAAATCTCTACATTCATCTTACTCCTAAATCTGAATATGGAGTTTTTGTATATTTCTCCAACCTTGATTTTAGGCATCTCCCAATGGCTTATAGTAGAACTGAGAGTTTCTTCCTTAATTGATTCACTTTGACTAATTATGTTATTAGAAAAAGGAATCATTTCTTCTTCATGGTCATAGGTTTCTGACATCATGAAGATCGTAGGGCCTTTTAAAAATTCTGTTTAAACTTTCTTCATCATCTGATGTTGTTTCATCATCAAATTTGTAGTCGTATTCTGAAATAAGCTCTTCTGCTTCGTTTTCAGAATCTAATTCGTATCCCCATGCTGGCTCGTATCTTTCTTGAGCAAATAAGAAAAATCTTATATTTTGTTTGCTTTTCTTACTTGGGCATTTATTTGCATAATGTCCTTTTTCGCCACATAACCAGGAACAATCATACTCTTATGGTAATTTTCCTTTTGGACATGAAGGTTTTTTTACGGAATATTAAATTTCTTTCTAATATATGTTTTCCATGGTTTTGGTTTTTCTTTTGTAATTTTTTTCCCAATTTTTTACATATCTTTTTTCATTTCCAAACATTTTTCTCTCGAATTTTTTTTCGTAAAGTTTGGCTTCTTTTCACATCCATAGCTGTTTACCATGTTATCGACTTTTGAACAAAAGTTATAACTCATATGAGCTTTTTTTATATCTTTTATTGTCTGTCCTTTAGTACAATATTTTCTTATAACTTCTTCTACAGCTGCAATTCTTCTTCCTAAGGAATCACAAAGCATTCCTCCGTTTAGGAGTTTAGTAAATTCTTTTTTGCTAACTTGTCCCATGGTTTAGGAAGTTTGAAAATAAATTATTTTTGCAAATGGAGGCTGGCTTTGAGCTCTAACTTGTAAAAGTATTATTTAAGTTCACAAGTGTAATTTTTAAAATAGCACATATCACGTATTTGTAGTTTTGTCAAATTTGGGAAAGCACTTTTTTTAATGCCTATATTATTTATAGATATTCCGCAAAATTCTTATTTGAGGTCATCTGCATAAAATATTATCCATTCTTAAAAAATGTTAAGCTTGCTTTGTGCTTCATTTATCATTTCATTATCTGTTATGCTATTCCAGAACCTAGCTGTGCTTCCTCGCAGGGTTGCTCGAATAAAATGTTTCATAGCATGCCTTTCTGTTAAATTACCACCTATTGTGGCAATTCTTAAGGCTTGTGCCCAATTATCGATCATTTCTTCAGTATTTGAAATACAAGTGATACCAAGATATATGCTGTATTGATTTACGGGCTCATTTATTTAATTTTTAGGAACAAATTAATTTTTTTTTAAATTTGTCCTTATAGGGGCCTTATTGAGTTTACAATTTCTTTGTAAATTTAATTATGGATTTCACGCTCCTACATAATTTGGATCGGTTTCTCCATTCCATAAATTCATATCAAAAAATGTCTTCTACACTTCTGATATGGCTCTTTTTTTTTTCTTGTTTATATTGATGTTCTTTTAGAACAGCTGGATCTATTTTATCCATTATCGGTTTTTTCAATAATTTTTTTTCTACTTTGTCTAAATAGTCATTTATTTTTCTTTTTCTATTTCTTCTACACCCATTTCCTTTACGTGATCTTTGATGTCTTTTGGGCCACTCGAAGAGCGTTTTTCTTTGCTACCACTGTATGCTATAACTTTTTTAAATACAAATGAAATTTCGTTGCTATAGTACTTATTGGTAGTGTCATAATTTTCAAAATTTGATAAGAAGTTATATGAATTTAGGATGTGGTTTTCACTTCCTAACCCTTTAACTGAATTGTGTAATTCAGTTAATATCTGAGATGTCATCTTATTTAGAGCTCTACAAATATTTAAAGTTTTATGAGATACATCCATTATCTGATTTAATAATTGTGTTATCTCAGTTTTTTCAACTCCATGGTCTAAGTGTATAATTCATGTCTTTTGATTTAATAAACAAGGAATTTTCATGAGTTTTTAGTTGAATCTCGCCTTTGATTAGGTCTGATACCAGTTTTGTATGGCCAAATTCTCCTTTGGTCAGGAAAGACATGTTCTAATATTGAGAGGGGTCAATTATAATATTTTGAGAAGTATAAGGTGTTTTAAATGAATTACTAAGAAGTTGAGGGGTTGAAAATAATATTAACCAAAGAGTTGGCAACTTGCCAGCGCTAGCATTTTATCATCTGTCTATATATATATATATATATATATATATATATATATATATATATATATATATATATATATATATATATATATGGGTCGTGATCCATTGATAGCGCTAGCAAGTTGCTAACGCTGTTTACCCGTCCACTACATTATGTAGCGGACGGTGAAAAAATCGCTGTTGTGGCGCACGATCTGGCAGTCCATTCTCGCCCGTGGACGGCTTGATCGCGCTAGCAACTTGGGTTAAGTTGCTAGCGCTATCATTTTATCATCTCCATATATATATATATATATATAAGATTGATTTTTCAAAGGAAATGAGGAAAAATATATATTTTGCTTGTAAATACTAAATTGCCACATTCTTATGTGCATTGTTTACTTTAAATACACTTAATTTGTTTGAAAATAATTTCTTCTAAAATATGAGAAAAGGAAAATAAAATGAAATTACCTAATAATCCGTAATCTTCGATGCTCGAACTGTTGCTCCTCCTATCATCAATCGGTTTATCTTACTCGCAGTATTTTGCATCAAGATAATCTTTTCAACATATACATAACTCGAGTGACTTGGGGTTAAGACGACTTCTTCTGTCATCCAACACCTTCTCACTCAGTGAAAATGCTGACTCTGAAACAACCACGGAGGCTTCCACCGGTAGTACATCACTGACAATTTAGGATAAATTTTTTTATTTTTTTTCAAAAACTTAAGAATTAAAATTCATCTGCTCATCTATCAATAACAAAGAATAATAATTAGTATTTGCATATAAACCAATTTCATTAAAAAAAGAAAAAAGCAGACTAGAAGTACCTTCCACTGGTAGTTGTCTTGCCACTAGATGTTCAATGCCCTTAAGATATGACCCATAATATATTTCACCGTTCGACGATGTAGCTCACCAGTGCACACCATTTGATATAAGGTTATACAAATCTTCAAATGTTGAGCTCCCTTTCTTTGTAAGAGCCTCGTTCGTGCATATTAGTCTGGATATTTCTACTATCGAGACATTTGCGTCATGCAACTTTAACCTGAGATTGAAACAAGTGACGAGAGCATAAACAACAGGCAATTTCTCCCAATATTTATTAAACTTAATGTCCATCTGTTTTACTACTTCTTGAAAGGGTCCTTTATATCTTCATTTCATTAACATTGTATCAATTTTGAGAGTTTCTACTATAGTGATAGGGGAGGTGGGATAGTACGTACCAGAAATAAATTGGTAGACGTGTAAAATATCTCCAAAAACTCAGATAGTTATGTAGCCATTTGCAATTTCACGTGACTTGGCAAGCCTTGTGGGAACAAGCTTAGTAGGCAGTGCGTCTACAGTTCTTTGTATACCAAAACATATAAAAGCATATGATATATGGAGTTTTACCTATGGACGACATCTGTAAATGGTCTCCTACGAGGCAAATTATACTGAACACACAAAATTTTAAATTATTGTACTCTCAGACCCGAACTATTAATATACGTTGTCATACCATCTTCAATAATTAAATCAATTATAGCAAACAAGTAGAACATGAAATAATTTACCGTCAATTATAGGTCGAAGGCTCTCATTTAAGACTCCAATAGCAGCTATATTATTAGAAGCATTATCGAAACTGATACTCATAATCTTGTTCTTTATTTTAAGCGTAGTACACGTAGTGATTTTAATAGTAACAACTTTAGCTGTATCATGCGGATAAGGAAAGAGTTCAAAGCTGATGATTCTCTCGTTCATAATCCAATCAGAATCAATCCAATGGGCAGTCACACAAGCATAACTAACTAGAGCAAATGAGATTTCAAAACATAAGAAGTAAGACTAACTCTACCATCAAACTTATCAAAATAATCAATTAAGCATGCTTAAGCAGTATTATACTGTTTAAGTGCATCAGATCTAGTTATGTTTCTATCAA
The DNA here is from genome assembly GCA_033070095.1 of Escallonia herrerae. Lineage (NCBI taxonomy): Eukaryota > Viridiplantae > Streptophyta > Magnoliopsida > Escalloniales > Escalloniaceae > Escallonia > Escallonia herrerae. The sequence continues at coordinate 24,265 of JAVXUP010003291.1, read as the reverse complement.
CCTTTTTGTACAAAGATTGCACGTAAGTATTCATATAGCTAGAGTGCTTAACATTATTGGCAAACCTAAAAGCTTGTTCATCGTGAACAATAAATTTAGTAATATCGTCTCCTTGGTCTTACTGATTATAAATAAATAACTTACCGCCAAAAGATAACTGCATTTGAATAGGTTTGACATGGCCTTGCTTAGGTGCACATATAGGGTAATGCCTATTGAGATGTCCATCACCACTACCATAGGAAAATAATTTACCACAATACTAACATTGAGCTTTTCAAACACCATCAATCATAATATCCCTAAAATGATTCCAACATAGAGCTTTCTTTTTTTCTCCTTTTGGACTTCTGGTGAATTGGCTACAGGTTTACTCGGTCCTTCACCATGTTGTCCATCAACCGGTATAAAATTCTACCTCAGAGAACTAATGTCACCAACCGAGTTGCGTCCTTGACTAAAATGTTGGGTATCTTCTGAAGCTGTATATTCAAACTCTAGAATATTTTGGTTAAACTTTCAATTGGCTTGGGTATCTATACCCACTACTGGCGGATCTTGAAAATTGAGTGGTTGTGCTTGTGCTTGTGGTGGGGTGGTTCTAGTGACGGTGCTGAACGTTTGCTACTGATTTTCATAATCGAGACATATTTGCTGCTAAAAATATTTGACAAGAATAAAAAAATAAAACTAGTAAGAGTAATTGAATGGAAAGGAGTAAAAGTAATAAACAAATAAATAATACTTGTAATTGAAATTGGATAGGGTTAGTACTTAGTAACAAATAAATATGGTAGTAAAGCTTGTAAAATTTAGATAAGAGAGAGTGAGAAGATTGGAGTGAAAAATGTGAATAAGAGGGACTTATTTATAAATTTCTTAACGTTCACAAAAGACCAAAATACCCCTAAAAACTAACCATTTATAGTTGTTGGGGAAGGTGTCAACATGCATAAAAGAGTCATTAAAATCTTGTTGGACAAAAATTCCCTCAAAACTAGCCGTTATATAGCTTGAGAAGGGGGTAAAACTGGCCGTTATATAGCTCTGGAGGGGGGTAAAAAGGGAATTTTGCAAAAATATGGCTGTTGGAGGGAAAGACAAAAATAAAAATAAAAAACAGGCCTGGGCCTAGCCGGGTCAGATCTGGGGCAGCCTCGGGTCATTCGGGTCAGGCCTAAAAATGGGCTGATTGCGGGTCGGGCCCTTTTTATGGCTTTTTTAGGGTCAGGTAGGGCTGGGCTGGGCCTTTTTGGCAAATATTCTGGCTTGGCCATACAGTATAGGGCCTTCATTATTCACCTTTAGGCCTGGCCCAGCCCAGGCCATTTTAGGAGCGGCCCGGCCCTTTTGACATCTCTAGGTGGCAGAGCGAAAGAGAACATACAACATGGTAACTTAGTGGGGGTTTTACAAAAATGTGGATTGCCACAGGTGAAGTAAGTGAAAGCACCAAACGCATAATCGATTTGGGATATAGGAAGAAACTTACAAGGCTATGTATTAAAGTACTTGAATTATTAATCCTATACGACATTCATATATCTCTTTTGAGTGAGCCTAGCACGTAGATGAATTAGACTCGCTGACAGTGGATAAATTAATTTTTGAATTGCCTGTTGAGTCCGAATTGACCTAGTCTGATACTAAGTGAAATGCAAGGTTCTAGATTCGGTTCTTCACGTTTGGATATTTGGTTTCCCCCCTCATATTAGTACAACTTATATTCTATTTATTTGTACACTTAATGGTAGTGCATCTTCGTTTATATCTTATTGATTTATCTATTCACGTGCAACTGAAGGTTTACTCGAGAGGAGGATTTAAGCATGATTATATAGTTAGGTTCATCTTCTAACAGCTTAAACTTTTAAAGCAAATAGTAACTTAACAAGTTACATGCGAGTGCGCTTCGATACGCCATAGTTTTGATTTAACAATCCATGACAATTTGTAAGGTTGTTGCACATCCAATCAAAGTAAAGTCATTTTGAACCGCATAATATATTTGCTTTTCCCTTTAAGAACAAAGCAATGGTCTCTTTCTTGGTTCAGGGAGAAAAAAAAAGGCTTACAATGAATAAGCCCAGTGAGCTCCTTCTTGATGTCCCACATCGTAGTACTTCACTAACAATATATATACTTGTAAGGCTTATCGTTCCATCTACAATAAGAAACTGCCCTGATTCTTCTCTCTCTCTCTCTCTCTCTCTCTCTCTCACACACACACACACACTGACTCTCGCACACATAGACACGTACACGCCATGGCGAATATATCAGAACAGCCTCTAATCGTAGGGAGAGTGATTGGAGATGTACTCGATAATTTCCGGCCAACCATAGGAATGTCCATAACTTACAACAACAGGCCAGTATGCAATGGCCTTGAAATTTGTCCGTCTGCAATCACTAATAACCCTAGGGTTGAGGTTCAGGGAGGTGACCTCAGATCTTTCTTTACTCTGGTATAAGTTTTGCATCCGATTACTATAGATTCCCTACTCCTATATTCTCTTACTTATAGGTATTTGGTGATTTATGACTTAATTCCACCATAACAATGCAAAATGAGTGGCTACCTGTTGGCCATGTGATCCTCAAGCATCATACTTCAATGCAGGTCATGACTGACCCAGATGTTCCAGGCCCTAGTGATCCTTACCTAAGGGAGCACCTGCACTGGTAAACCCTAAGCCCACCCCCTACTCTCTCTCTCTCTCTCTCTCTCTCTCTCCTTACTACAACATTTGATAAATCCCTCAAACATGACAAGCAGCATATCATTACGTCTTTATCCACAAGTACAATAACAGGTATTAGTGTGTTATGCTAATAGAATTAAGCTAGAGCCCTGGATCTAAGGCACGCAGTTCTAGAAAAAAAATATTAATAACAACTCAACTGAGAATGAGATGTTGAATTGATATCCAACAGAACACGATTGAACTGACCATTCTTCTTTTACAGGATGGTGACAGACATTCCAGGCACTACAGATGCAACATTTGGTAAGTTCATTGATCCTGTGCCTTGAGAGTTTATTTCTCTGGGTTCCAGTTGTTACTGCTCCTGATAACATATTTGATATTCTCTTGATATAATGTGGCTTTTGTATATTACAGGCAGGGAGGTTGTGAGCTACGAGATGCCAAGGCCAAACATAGGAATCCACAGATTCGTGTTTGTTCTCTTCAAGCAAAGGCGCAGACAGATACTAGTAAATTATCCGCCCTCTTCAAGAGACCATTTCAATACTCGAAGTTTCGCTGCCGAGAATGATCTTGGCCTACCTGTTGCTGCGGTCTTCTTCAACTCACAACGTGAAACAGCTGCAAGAAGAAGATAACCCTTTCTATTACTGTCTAAGAAAACTTCATTTATGTTTTCTACCGGTAGTATTACTGGCATAATGTATCGCAAAATTTGACTTCCCAATAGTCCCTGAAGCCTTAATATAATTGTTTTGAAACACTCATAGCATACTTTTTTTCAAGAATGATTAGAGAACTTTGAAGTCAAAATTTGAAATATTTTAATGGTTATTCTATTTAATACTCACGTACGTAGGTGCTGAGAGCTACTCACTTACGTATGTGTTGAGAGGCATAAGTCCGACATCGGGTATAAATTTTTACATCTGATAAATAATTAATTCTAATTTTTATATATAAACCTTATAGGTTCTGGCTCTTCATTGCCAACAGGTTTTGAGTTGGATCATGTTACAGTAAAGCCAGTATCAGCGGCATTATTTTCCAGGGTTATTTTATTAAAGATTGTAACGAATGTTCTTGCTAGGTGAATTAATCTCATTTGAAATATAACTTTAACCTAGGGGTAAAAGATTGAGATTTAATATGTTTATGCATTCACATAATACAAAAATTGGTAAAATTCTTAAAACAAAACAGGAATTCATAACAATGGGCAAATAAAATATGTGCATAACAACTACAGAAGGACATAACTAGAATACCTAGAAGACAAATAAAAAAGGATCATGCTTACAGAAAAGAAATTAAGGACATTTATTTTATTTATTTATTTTTTGGGTAAATGTCCTTAATTGCATCAAAATTTCCAATGTAGAACGGTAATGAGTTAGATATTTACATGTTCTCTCATACTCAAACTGATCGTGCAACTACCCCACAGGAGCCCTCCATTTTTCTTCATTCCAGCACTATAGGTTTCCACTAGCCTTCCAAGATTCCACTCTTGACATAGCTTCCGGTTCTTATATGTTGCTGGTACTTTAGCCCACCTGCTAACCCTATGCTGAATCCATTGTTGAATGACATTGAAAAGGCCTTGTGCAGCTGTTTGCTTGTTCTCAAATATCCTTGAGTTCCTTTCTATCCATATTTCATAAATAGTTATTGCCAGAACTAGCTTTACAACTTTTGCCCCTGAATTGTTCAATGGCAATTTGAATGAGGTTTCTCCAAGATAGTAGTGGGATCTCTAGATGCAATCTTGCAAAACTAAACTGTCATACTTCTTTATCAAAAGCACACGGCACCAACGGTGATCAATAGTCTCCTGATGTCCTGCACATAAGTCACATCGGTCTTCTTGTGTGATGTTCTAGGACTTTAGCTTGTCCTTAGTCCTTATACCTCCTCTACATAACAACCAGAGGATTACTGAGCATCTTGGTATATGGCCTTTAAACCACAGTGTTGTCCACCATACTGTTGTAGGTTTTTTTTAGTTCTGATAGCCTCCCAAGCTGTCCTAATAGAAAATTCTCTATTGGCCTTCAAACTCTAGATGAGTTGATCCTATTGCTGAGTATTTGGTGCTGGTAGGTGCCTTATTATGTCAACTAGTTCTCTAAATGCCATTGACCTCACAGTAGGCAGCCTCCATGTATTGTCATCAATTACAGCTGAGACTTTAGAGTTCATTAGTAGGCCGGAATCATATATAATTCAAGGTCCATATTTCTCCAAGATTGATTCTCCATTTAGCCACCGATCCTGCCACAACCAAGTATCCTGCCCATTCCCTATCTTATGCTTGATGAAAGCTTCAACCTGATTTCTTAGTCTTAATATTTTGCACTAGGTCCAAGAAAGTGTCACTAGTGGTTTGAGAGTCCAAAGGTGTATCCCCTTTATTACATATTCATGACACCATTTCACCCACAATGTATCCTTTTTATGGGCTAAGTCCCATAAATGTTTACACTTTGCAGCTTTGTTCCATTCTTCTAGTTTCTTGATTCCCAATCCCCATTCCTTCTTAGGTAGACACACCTCATTCCAAGCTATTTTAGCTCTAGTACATTTCCTGTCCTCTCCATGCCAAACAAATGATCTAATTTTATTTTCCAGTTGTCTTAAGATCTTTTTGGGCAGGATGAAAATGCTGCACCAGTAAGCCTGCATGCTTAGGAAGACTGAAAAGGCAAGTTGCACTCTCCAGCATATGAGAGATACTTGTTAGTCAAGCTAGAGATCTTCTTCTCCACTCTCTCAATTAATACTTTGCAATCCTTGTACTAGAGTCTTGTTGATATCAAAGGAACTCAGAGGTAAGTGACAGGGAACTTTCCTGTTGCATCTCTAACAAATTCAGCCAAAGTTCTTGCTTCACTCTCCCCAACTCCTGCCAAGCATATAGCACTCTTGTGTAAATTGGGAGATAATCCAGCCATCTACTCTAAATCCTTGAGTGCATGTTTGATCAATAATAAAGACTGAGAATCAGTTGTAACCACAAGAAAGAGATCATCAGCAAAACTAAAATGACTGAGCTTTAATTTTTTGCACTTAGGGTGATAGTAGAAATTTGGTTGGCTTGTAAAGTTATCTAAAATACTAGAAAATGCTTTCATAATCAACAAAAACAAGTATGGAGATAAAGGTCCCTGCCTGAGTCCCTAGACACTGCTAAAGTAGCCATCCACCAACCTTTAAGGAAGATGGAGATTCTAGCTATTTTCACACGGGACATAATCCAGTGAATAAAGGCAGTAGGAAATTACGTCACCTCCATAACTTCTTGTAAGAAGGTCCAGATTACAGAGTCAAATGCCTTCTGGAGATCAATCTTCATTACATCTCTTTGGCCCTCGATTGTTGTTAACCAATTCCTGCATCAATAAGATGTTGTCTGCTTGCCATAAAAGCTGATTATCTGGTGCTTATAAACTTGGGAAGAACCTTGTTAATCCTTTTCACATAGGATTTTGGGGATACACTTATAGAGCACATTGCAACAGGCAATTGGCCTGAAATCTTTCATTGTTTCTGAACATGCAGTTTTTGTTATCAAGGAAAGTACAGTATTATTGAATAGTTTGATTCCTTTATGCTTGATAAAGAACTCCTTGATTGCAGCTACCACATCCAACTTCATAGTTGGCCAATTATTCTGAAAAAATTATGATGTGTAACAATCAGGGCCTAGTGCCTTATTAGATTTGAGTGAAAAAATGGCATCATGTATTTCTTGGTCTTCCGCAGGTGCTGAAAGCATTGCTTGGTCCTGTACACTAACCACATTCTTCAAAATAGCAGTAAGTTCATGAATAAAATTGGACCAATTAACCAACCCATAAAACTACCTGTTACAAATAACATCTTGTTGTTGTATCGAAACATATAGATGTTGACTCTTTCCTTCACACGAGTACATTCTAGCATAGGGGTATCAAGAAACTTTGAGTTGTGCTGAACAGCCAGTTTGTGTACTTCTTGAGGCCCAGAGATTTGCACACCATCTTCATTTACTATAGACAACGCTCTATTATGTGCTCTGTGGACTTGAATTTTTTGTGAAAATATGCAGTGTTACTATCCCCCAGTGTCTTCCCTTTAACTCTTGCCTTTTGATAATAAAAGTCTTCCTCAGCCTGCACCAAGGTGTAATACTGGGCTTGCACTTCCTTTTCCTTTTGGATTAGGCTCTGATACTGGTTGCTAAAAATAGCTTCTTAGATAGCTTTAAGTTCCTGGCACTGAGCTGCAGTCCTAGCTGAGATATCACTGTAGAATTATTTATTTAGCCTTTTGAGCTCAGGCTTGAACATTTTCAGTTTAGCACACAATTTATGGCATGTATCGCCATTGACCTCCTTCTTCCACACAGATTTCAAAGTCTGAGAAAAATTTGGTTGCCCATCCAAAAGTAGAAAAACTTGAAAGGCTTTGTCCCATCAAATGAGGGCTTTAACAATTTGACCATCAACATTGAGTGATCTAAGATGGCAGGGGCATGGGCTACCATTTGTTTATTTGGATGTTTCCCCACCCAGCCTTCATTTTTCAATGCCCTATTAATTCTACTAAAATCAGACCATCCTCACTTTTGTTACACCAGGTATAGTTTGAACCAGTAACGCTGAGATCTTTAAGCTGAGCATTTGCTAGCCACTGATTAAGTTCTCTAACATCTCTACTACTAATTCTAGTGCCTCCTTGTTTTTCACTTGCACCTCTGACTATATTGAAGTGCCCAACCATTATCCATGGGTTATCCCCTATATATGAACCTAGCATCAGTTTACATTTGGGACCACAATGCCATTCTTTTCTCTCCCGTGTTATTCCCATATACAAACGTCACAAATACAACTCTTCATTTCCTAGAGGTCTAACTTTCACAGTTAAACATTGTGAAGATTTAGTGATAATGTCCAGTTCCATAACAGTTCTGTTCCACCCACACCATAATCTTGATACACCTTTGTTGTTAAGGCAATAAGTAAAACTCCATTCCTTCTTCGATTTCCTAGTAATTATGGGTATGTTATCTCCCCTTATTCTAGTTTCCATCAAGCCCAATTATATCTACCTTATTCTATTTAATAACCTTCTTTACATCGGAGTAATTTATTTTGTCATTAAAGCCTCATATGTTCTAGCTGGAGATGGTCGTCATTCCAGGTTGAGACTTCTGTCCCTACGGGCAACTTTTCCTATTTGACTTTTGCTGATTGAGAATGAGCCATAAGTTTTCCCAGTTTCAGTGGTTATACTACTTGCCTCCTCAGGTCTCAGGAGCTTCTCCTCAGCCATTACATTAAATCTTTCTTTAAAATTCCTTCACTTGCATCTTATCCCACATGCTTAGAGTTTTCCTTTATCTGAGTTACAATTTGCTCATGGTCTTCCGCATGATGCACTATTTCTTGTGGTTGTACCTCCATTGTTTTTTCATATATGTGTACCATAAGTTTCTGCAAAGCATATGCTTTCCTTGTGACCAAACACTCTACAATGTGTACAGTTAATTGGCATCCATTCATATTCAATTGTTTGAAAGCTGGTTCCTTTTAGCAGAATTTGTTCAGGCAAAGTATTCTCAACATTAATTTCAACACAAGCTCTAGCATAGCTAACTCTTTCTTTGGAAACTGTCATAGAATTCATACACAGAGGCCTCCCAACAGTACTTACAATTATGCTCAGCATCTTGCTGCTTAGAATTCAAAAGGCAGCTATGGAAGTTTGATCCATACAGGAATGACACTAACTCCTTCTTTTTCTATAGAAATCTTTGGTGTCCAAGGTGTAATGACCATTGGTTTACTATAAAAGAACCGGGGGTCTTTCTCAAGGATCTACTCTTTAGCCACTTCAGTCTCAAATTTCAAAATGAAGGCACTTAACTTAAGGAGACTTAGAGAAAACTTACCATAATGTTTCCATTTTTGCTCCAAGTAACCCTTCATGACATTGAATGGTACTCTTGTGCCCAGAACATACACAATTTTTGCATTCTTCCATGATCTTTCTTCCTTTGTAAAGTTCTCCTGTGTGTATTCCACACCCTTTTTTTGAGAATTTCTTGTGAAGGGATGAATACGAGAGTATTTGCTTGGATGAATTCTCTATTTGGCCCAGTAGCCATTGCATAGGATATTTGATTGATCACTGCATTCTCTATTTTATTCTTTTGGGGTTCACTTTTGTTTCCCATAATTCCATTAGGAGATAGGTGTAGCGGTGAAAATTCCTCATTATCCCTCTCAGAACCCTTTTTAAACACACCGGTGCTAACCTGAAGCTCCACCTTAGCATTCTTGTCCACGTGGTGCTAACCTGGCAACACCTCCATACACCTTCCCTATTTTTCACTCCTCTTCAAACCGTCTTCAACTGCCATTATTTGTTCTTGGAGTTTGGATTCAAGAAACCCTAGTTTCTCCCGTAACATCTCATTTTCATACTTCATATCCAAGTTGCTTTTTCAAAACCTTCAACTCCTCTATCACCACTGTTTCCACATCAGAATCATGGATTGATTCTTCCATTTTCTCTGGTCTAATGTCATCGACATCATTGAAACTTTTTGACCCCAATTCAATGGTAAGATTCTTGATTGTTTGCAGATTTCTACTTACAGTGCCATTCCTTATTCCGGTTTGCACTTTCTTGCCTCCACTTTCACGCAAGATAGTATCCTTTTGAGGCCCTCGTAATCTTTCTGATCATCGTGAGGCTACTTTGTCAGAACAAAGATGCCCCATTTAGAGAGAAGTCAGACCTTCTCTCTCTCAAAAACATCAACATAATTATATATCAAGATTAGAGACATTTATTAGTTGTTGCATACGACAATTATAATTCACTAGCGTGATATCTTCAGATATATTCTTTTTATAATTCGTAGGTATTTTTACTAACTTAATGGAGTAACTTTCACTCAAGGTTAAATATACTGATGGATAAATCACACCGACATACACAGAGGCACATACATAGGGAGAAATTCATGGGAGAAAAAAGATATCGAAGGCAAAAAAAAAAGAAAGAAAAAAGAAGGTAGATAGAGAAACATAAGGGACGGGAAATAGAGAGAAACAGAGATAGTAAGGGAATGGAGAGAGAAAGACCTGATCGGCAGGGCAATGGGGTTGACCAAGGACTACTAGAGAACGATCGAAATACCCCAATGGACGTCCAGACTACAGGGTCGTGGGTGATCGATGGTGTTGGGCTGTCAAAGAGAGCTACAACGGTAGGGATGGATGCCTGGTGATAATTCTCGAGCAACGGTAGTCGTTGGTGGGCCGATTGATGGAGGCCAGACATGGGTGGTTGATTGATGGTAGTTGGTGGCCCTTGGTGTACGACATGCAGTTGGTGGTTGCGGGTGATTGTAAGTGTGCACTTGGTGATTAGCTCCAGTGGGACTTTTGACATATTCAAGGTAGTGGGGGTTTTAAGGTTTAAAGGGCAGAAGGCGAGGCAGTGGGGATGTTTGGTTTATAATGGGCAGCAAGCTGGTTGCCAGCGGTGAAGTGGATGAGTTGTAACATATCAGCTTTCGTACGAGAGATGGTGGCCAGCAGTGTTGTCGTGGGTGTGCGATAATTGGTGGTTGTGGGTGGTCGTGGGTTTGCAGTAGGTGGTTGTGTGGTTGATGGTTTAGCTGGTTTTATATTAGAATTCAGTTGTCTTCGCGAAGAGGTTATTGCCGCGCGGGCAGTGGGTGTGGTAGTCCAGAGGGCATCTTAGAGGTCGTGGGTGGTGATTGGTGAAAAATGGGGGCAACTGTATGATATGGCATGCTGCTGCCAACCCATTATCAGTTGTACACTATGCATTATTAGTTATGCACTATACATTACTAAAGGTGTTGTCGGCATAGGCTTGGGGGTTGGTTCGGTGTGTGTGTGTGTGTGTGAGAGAGAGAGAGAGAGAGAGTGAGTATGGGGGAGGGTAAATTTATGAGTTTATGAGGGGTATCACAGTCTTTCCAGTTATTTTATGAACTATGTTGGCTAAAAACAAAAATGAGTAGCTTAGTGTAATAAAAATATTTATTAGGTATCGTGTGTAGTATATGGCAAATGTAAGGAGTGCCTTTTGTAATTTACCCAACATTGATTGATGGGCCTATATTATTTAGACTATGTTTGTTATAAATATTTAATTGTAATAGTGGAGCTCAAATGTTTAGAAGTATAGTTAACTTCCCAACTTAAAATACCCCAGCATTAAAGGTTAAGATTTTATAGCGTAACGGTTAATCCACACTTCATTTTCTTGAGTTCACACATCAATTGTCATAGATTGTTTACTGCAATGATATTTAAGGAGTTCAAATGCTTACAAGTCGAGTTTAAATATCACTTTTCAGCTCAAAAAGTTTAAGGACAACCCTTACCTACTAATATAAGATTTTGCAGCATGGGGGAAAAACCACACATTATTCTACCAAGTTCACACAACAATCATCACTAATGCTTAAATGCAAGCGACATATGGTTTAGTCAGTTGATAATTGGCTATAAGTACATACAGATGCAAATTATCCATTATCATTAACCATATAGCATGGTCCATCTTTATCAGTGACAAATTGTTATCACTACATTAACTACTGTCACACACTACATTAACAATTGTAGCTAAGTGTTACTCACTAAAAAAGTTTACAATCAATTTTTTTTTGCTTAAAGAGGTAGCTGCAAAATAGTTATATATGAAGAATACAAGATTCAAACCATAATCTCAGGTTGAAAGTTTATAAGAAGTCCAAATGTGACATTACTTTTCGTATATCCCGACCAAAAACATCACTTCTAATATATCCTGGCCTTCGGTGTCCTTATTTTCTAGAAAACATCTAGCTACAGTTAATTCAAGTGGTCAATGCCAACCCATATCCTACATATAGTGGGAGTTGATCAAATTTCACGGGTGACAATATAATTAAGTTGCCAGTAGATATCTGGCCGACCATGTTGTCACCATAGACAAGTCAGGTTAATTTTTTTTAGCAAACTTCCATCATGTTGAGGATGGTGAATTACTTTACTAATTTGCAACCCCCCACCCCCCAACTGCCCCTGTGTCCGTGCTTCCCTCTGGTTCTTTGTGAAGAATGGAATATCTCCGAATGGATGAATTTTGATGAGTACTCATTTATATAGTAATTACATGTCAATCTAGATCTTAGTATTAAGCTATTACAATCAATTATGATCAGATAAAATCAACTAACTTAAGGAAACGATCCATAGAATTTTGTATGAAGATATGAATGATAACAAAAGATCTTTCAATATCCTCCAAAACTCCCCTTCAAGTTGGTGCATAGAGGGTGGAAATGCCCAACTTGGTTAATAGCTCATGAAACCGTTCACGTCCAAGTCGTTTAGTGAATATGTCTGCCAATCAATTTTGTGAAGAAATGGGCCAAATGACAAGAGTTTGTGATTGAATGTATTGTCGGATAAAAGGACAATCAAGATGAATATGTTTTGTTCGCTCGTGGAAGATGGGATTAACAGAGATTTAAATGGATGCCTGATTGTTACAGATTAGTGGAACTGGAAAATTATATGTCGCTTGAAGGTACAGTAAAGGTTGTAGGAGCCAAATAATTTCATGGTAGTGGTGGCCATGGCTTAGTATTATGCCTCCGTCAAAGAGCGAGAAACCATTGTTTGTTTCTTGGAGCGCCATGAAATGAGAGAAGACATGAGAAGGATAATACAACTTTATGGTGGATCTGTGTGTCGTCGGACATCCTGCCCAATCTGCATCACAATATGCTCGTAAAAGCAAGGAACCATCTGAGGGAGGCATGATTCCTTTTCATGGGTTGTCGTGGTGCCTGCAAAAACTAACTAAGAATATGTACTGCATAGCTAATGTCTGGACGAGTGATGCTGAGGTAAAGTAATCGACCTATAAGGTGTCTGTATTGTTGGGATCGTTGCATAGCTCACCAGAGTCAAATGAAAGTTTATGCTATTGGTCTATGGGAAAAAAAGGCTGGCTTGAATCCCGTAAGGCCACTTTCGGCCAAGATATCAACAATATATTTGCGTTGACTTAAGATGATCCCTGCAGGCAAATATGCCACTTCAATTTCAAGAAAATACTTGAGCTTGCAAAGTTCCTTGATGTGAAGTTTCGCATCCAAGTAGTGTTTTAGCTTAGAAGTAAGAGCAAAAGTTGTTCCTATGATGATGATATCATCAACATAGATGAGAGCTATAACAAAAGATCCTCCAAGAGAGAAGAGGAATAAAGAATGATCCACGTCTGATTGTCGAGAATTGATGGCAAGAATAGAAGTGATGAACCTGTGATTATTCTTTCTGGATGCTTGGCGAAGACCCTATAAGGATTTTTGTTATTGCCAAACACGCTGTTCCCCCTGTTTGGTAAAAACCCCTATAGGATCTTCCTGTAGACTTTTTCTTCCAAGTCACGATGCAAGAAGATATTATTTACATCCATTTGATGCAATTCCCAATGTCTACTTGAAGTAAGCACCAATAAACAACGAATAGTGACTAATTTGGCAACCAGGGCAAATGTCTCATTGAAGTCAATGTCCTCAATCTGGGTGTATCCTATAGCAAAGATACATGCCTTGTAACACTCGATGCTTACATCAGGATGATATTTGACTTTGTAAACCCATTTAGAATCAATAGCCAGTTTGCTATGAGGCAGGGGTGGTAAAATCAAAGTTTGATTGGCCTCAAAAGCAGAAACTTCCTTCGCCATGGCATCCCTCCAATGTGCATATTTGACTGCTTGAAAGAATATTCTTGGCTCATTGGTGGATGAGGTGGCCACTAAGAAGGAAGTGTGATCATGAGAAAACTTAGAATAGGAAATATAGTGTGAGAGAGAATTGATCAGTTGGCCGAAGGAGTGGACAAGGGTAGTGTGATGACTGGAGGAGCGAGAGAAGGGGGAGAACATTAATAATTATGGCCTGATATGGAACAAGAAAGTTGTCATTGCCTTTCACTAGAAGTGAATACAGCCACCAGAACAAAGTTATCTAGTGCAGATATCATATCAAAACCAATTAGGCCAGTAGATGGGGTTGGCGCTGTTGAACGATCAGTCCCAATTGACTCCAACATAGAAATACTAGCTAATATATTTTGAAAAAGTAAAAAAACTAAGTTTTTTTGCGGATGAGGAATTAGCATAACGACTCACTCTTGTTTGAACTATAGTCACATATGCATAATGGAGTAGATGGAAAAGGCTTGTGCAGAGCTACCTATGTCAGTCACAGGCTATGGGTCACGTTCATAGGACGTATGTCTAATTGGACTACTAGGTTGGCTAACACATGTGGTTACTCATGAGGCCAGCGTTTAGTGGCTTTAGGCTCTGTATGGCTGAATAAGCTATACTTGATAGTAATTTGATCATATTAAATAGGCTGAGCAGTATCTGTTTTCGGATAATTTTAGATGGAAAAATATCCTAAAAAAGTTGAACATGCATCACATGAGACGTAAATCGTCTTACCTTCCAGATTGTAGATTCGTACCTCTTTCATCCTTGGGGGTATCCAACAAAGACACCTGGTTTGGCATGTGGGGAAAATTGCTTGTCGTGCGACTTTAAATTCCCATGTCCGTAACAGAGGCATCTAAAGATTCACAAATGACCATATGTTGGAATCTTCCCAAGTAAAATGTCAGACATAGTTTTACCTTGCAAAAGTGTGAGCGGCATGTGGTTGATCAGGTTTGCGGCAGTAAGAACACATTCACCTAAGGAATTTTGTTTGAAATCACAGTGCACGTTTAACTTTTAAACCAGGTGTCTATACTTCCATTCAATGACTCAATTTTGTTGTGGTGTCCATACAACTAGATTGCATTCCATGCAATAGTCAAAATAATGGCTCATTGAATCACTATGAGTACATTCCAGGCCATTATCTATCCGTAAAGCCTTGACTCGCAAGTTAAAGTACCTATAGATCCAATTAAAAAATTACAGCAGATATGTTATGGTATCTGACTTATATTTCATGAGGAAGACCCATGTTTGTTTGACTGAAATCATCCACTATGGTTAAAAAACAATGAGCATATCATAGTGAGCTAAATGAGAGGCATGCACAGTCTTATTCTTATTGATAGGGAAAGGCAATGATGGTTGTTTTGCTTTACAATAAGAGTCACAAAACCGATTATGTTCCCAATTGTCCGAAGTGGAAAATTTTGGAATCAAATAAATAGGAATGGTGCACGAGTTTGAATCAACCTAATTGCTTGCAGTTGATGCCTTCCTGTCCTTCATCGACTCCAAATAGTAAAGGCCATTACATTCTCTACCCACTTTAATTAGTGTCTTCCTCCAGGGTAAGTCCCAAATCACACAATTCCCAACAAAAAAGTTAGCGCATAATTTAAATCACGTGTCAATCTACTAACTGAAAAGAAATTCAGGAACCCCAAGAACTCGCTCAAGAGTTAATCTTTTCCCAATAGGAACCCGGCCCAAGGCATGGACCGTTACCGCGTCGCAATCACGAATTTGTACCTGTGATATATTGAGCCCTGACACCATATTGGATTGCTATACTATGGGTTACGTGATTTGTGGCCTTGTGTCAATAATCGCGCGCTTGAGTTAAGTCGGGGATTGGTGAAATCCTGCCTTCCATGGTTATGGTGAAGGTAGCTCCTGCAAATGTCAGAGAGACGCTTCACACGCCACGCCATCTTCCCGATCTCCTTAAGGTCAAATCTGTTTACCATTTTTTTACGGGCTTATGCTACTTAGGTGTTTAGCCAAGCATATTTTAGCAGTGATTGGCATTGTGATTTTTCTACCCACAATGTGTGCATATAGAAACTTATTTCGATCTTGATTACTACTCTTCATTGGTCCCGATTCATCTCATTTAATCATCAACGCAGTAACATCAATGGTGGGAGCATGATTTGTAATGACAAGGTGTTGTTTCTTTTCTTGTGCGGCGGTGGCATAAGCCTTTCTGCGGTTTGGTAGTGGATCGACACTCAATATTTGGGACCTCACGGTCGTGTATGCTTTATTGAGTCCCATCAGAAGGTCAAAAACTTTCTCCTCATCAAGCACGTACAATATTTCCTCACCGCACCACATTTACATCCGCAACTCCAAACTGGTATTGGACAGAGACCTTGTAATAAACCCCAAATGGCTTTTGCTTTATTGAAATTAGGATGAGATCGAGAATTTTCTTACTGCAAAAAGGCTATGGCGCGCTTCAATCCGCAGACTCTCGGCACTATTTCTTGGATAAATCTCTCTTCTAAATCATTCCATATTTCTTTAGTGGTTTTGACATGGGCAGTGCTACCTTGAAGTTCTTTATCAACCACGTTTGTAACCCATGAGAGAACCATTGCATTGCATTGAATCCATGACTGCAAATCTAAAGAATTGATCTTCGATTTTGCTATCGTTCCATCCGTAAAACTTCCCTTGTTTTTGAAGTGCAGGGCATTCACAAAGTCAAGCCTCCACATGAAGTAGTTATCTCCACTTTCACTGAGAGGATGCATCAAGAAAATTAGGCCAAAATGATCAGATAGATGTAAGTAGTATGGAGAGATGGTGTCGACTGGCTTGCTTTGGTTAGCATTGGCACTCGATACCAAATCCCCAGTACTCTTGCCATGTTTAAAAAGAAAAGAAAATCAGGTTTCGTAACCTGCTCAGATATCATGAAGAATGAAATATCTCCAAATGGATGAATTTTACTAATGATGAGTACTCTTTATATACTACTTACATGGCAATCTAGATCCTAGTGTTAAGCCATTATAATCACTAATAGTTAGACAATATCAACTAACTTAAGGAAACTATCCCTATATTTGTCTATGAAGATATGAAAACAAGTCAATGATAACAAAAAATCTTCCAATATTCTCTAATATGCTTCTCCTAGCAATTTGATCATAAGTGCAGTCCACAGCATCAACGGACATGCTTAAAAGAGAGTCAGAGTTGACATGGGCTGCCAATCCGCAATGGATGGACGACCTCATCAATGTGGCAATTTTGCCAACTCTGGGGGTGGATAAGGTCCTATGTGTGTTTGTATATATACAAATGGACCTTCCTAGTATTCTTTCTAGCTAGATCAAATAACCCGTGTAAGTAATGCAGGGTATCCTTAAGCTAACAATGTCGTACATGGTTTGTCTTCTAAGATTGTAAATAGAAAAATTGCAGTTAGATGGAATTTTGGTAAAGGGAAGAGAATGAAGATGCAGCAATCGAGAAGAAAATCAGTTTCGATAAAGAGTGGGAAGAAGCGTGTCAATTAGTATTAGATCCCATGCCAAGGTTTATAATATTTAGGAATTGAAGCTCAATCTAATAGCAATGCTAGCACCGATTAAACTCACTAGCTTTTTAATTCAGCAGGTTAGAATTGCCTTTAATTATAACAAAATTTTAGTTCTACTACAGCAAATAAACATGAAGTATAGTGTTTGAACTTTTTTCTAAATTTCAAATTTAATTGTTACTCTTTTGACAAAAATTATTTTCATGTTAGCGCCTTGTAGCTTTGTTGAATATAATTAATTGTATAGAAAGAGCCCTTTACCTATTGATCGCTAGGATCAACCCCCCCCCCCCAACCGCCACGCGCGTTCGTGTATATATGTGTATACCTATGTGTGTGTTGATTTGCATATATATATATATATATATATATATATATATATATATATATATATATATATATATATATATATATATATATATATATATCCTAGTGTTAAGCCATTATAATCACTAATAGTTAGGCAATATCAACTAACTTAAGGAAACTACCCTTATATTTGTGTGTGAAGATATGAAAACAAGTCAACGATAACAAAAAAAATCTTCCAATATTCTCTAATATGCTTCTCCCAGCAATTTGGTCATAAGTGTAGTCCGCAGCATCAACAGACATGCTTAAAAGAGAGTCAGAGTTGACATGGGCTGCTAATCCACGATGGATGGACGACCTCATCAATGTGGCAATTTTGCCAACTCTGGGGGTGTATAAGGTCCTATGTGTGTTTGTATATATACAAATGGACCTTCCGAGTATTCTTTCTAGCTAGATCAAATAACCCGTGTAAGTAATGCAGGGTATCCTTAAGCTAACAATGTCGTACATGGTTTGTCTTCTAAGATTGTAAATAGGAAAATTGCAGTTAGATGGAATTTTGGTAAAGGGAAGAAAATGAAGATACAACAATCAAGAAGAAAATCAGTTTCGATAAAGAGTGGGAAGAAGCGTGTCAATTAGTATTAGATCCCATGCCAAGGTTTATAATATTCAGCAATTGAAGCTCAATCTAATAGCAATACTAGCACCGTTTAAACTCACTAACTTGTTAATTCAGCAGGTTAGAATTTCCTTTAATTATAACAAAATTTTAGTTCTACTACAACAAATAAACATGAAGTAAAGTGTTTGAACTTTTTTCTAAATTTCAAATTTAATTGTTACTCTTTTGACAAAGATTATTTTCATGTTAGCGCCTTATAGTTCTGTTAAATATAATTACTTGTATAGAAAGAGCCCTTTACCTATTAATCGTTAGGATCAACCCCCCCCCCCACCCCCCGCGCACGTTCGTCTATATATGTGTGTGTATTTGTGTATACCTATGTGTGTGTGTGTGTGTATTGGTTTGCATATATATGAGTAGATTATTCACGCATATGATCAAATTTTGCTTCTACCCAAAATTTAAGGTAGTTGTAACATCTACTTTGTTTTCAAAATCTTATATGTATTTTCATAAGGATAAGTTATGGGATATACTTGTCTAGATTGTGTCACAATTTTTGCGATTAGTTAGCCAATCATATAAGACTAAACAATTTGTACCCAAAAAAATAATATGACTAAACAATTAGCGTTACTAAAAAATAATATGACTAAACAATTAGCGTTACTAGCTAGCCTTTATAATTCGTTTACAATACAATACATGAAATTAATAAACGGTGCTATACATAATAACAGTGATGTGAAACCCCATAAAGAACCATTTAAACCAATAAGCATACATATTTCTATCTAGAAATGCCGAAGATAAGAAACGGACCGATAAGAATATCAGAAATTCTTTTTCCCTTTTCTTTTTAAAAGGGTAGGAATCTCGTTACTTCTGGAACCCAGCTCTTATAATGGAGTTGAGGTTATGAAGTACAATTTCCAATGATAAAGGCATGGGTTCCGAAAAAACATCAAAAGTACTTGGGCATGGGTACAAACTAGAAATCCTAGAAGATCAAAAGTACTTTCTGTCTATTAGAAGTGTGTGGATCTGGAAGTGTGTATTTCCATTACAAGCTATTGACTGTGCCTGTTACTGACATTCACGGCAAAAGGTCTTCAGCAGTACGTGGAATCTTCTTAGTTTCAACTGGAAAATCATGTGGCGACAGGTGGCGCCAACTGGGGGGTCACTGGACTCTGTTTTTCACGGCCTTTTAGTCTAGGGTTTTGGATTTCTGACGTGAATGGCTGGCTTGAAATAAAACACGGGCATCATCTCAAATTATCATACCAACATTATCACTCGCTCTGTCCTTGTTTTAATCATACATGCATATGATCTTTTTAATACAATTATTATTCACACTTACAAGATGATTTACAAAGGGATTCTGATTTACAAAGGGATTCAGGGAAGCAACGGCCCAAGGAACTAACGTATCACTTGATAATCGATGGCTTTAGATGGCATCAGAAAGTCAGTTGTGTCACTCGTATTATCAATTTCAAGTGCGTCAAATACGCACTCAACGGTGCCTGAATATTAAGTTTCAATACTAGTGTAATATGGTCCAAGAGAATTTATTACTTTTAAAGGCATCATTATAACTTACAAGAACTTTATTTCCAACCACAATATTTTATATAGCTAGACACGAAAGTAAGAACAAAGCAACTGACTCTCGGATATGGGTTAATTCCTTGGAGGCCGAATGTTTCATGTGCCACATTGCATATCATGTGTTGTGATCATGTGTTTGTATTCTAAGTGAAGTTCAAGACCAAAAATGTTTTGTTCTTTGCCCCACATTGAAGAGAAAAAAAAAACTTTCTCTCACCTTATAAACAAGCACATGTTACTTTTATTTGAATTGTTTTGAGATGTTTTTAAGGGATTATTGAAAATGCTATTATGTGGTGTACCCCATGCACGCATGTGGGCATGAGGCGCATTGTGTGCACTTTAGTGGGTGCACTTAGTACTTTGCATGCTTGCTGCGGGTGCGTATAGCGCGTTGATTTATGATCTAACCGTCCATATTTTTAACTAATTTTTGAAATTATTTCTTTTAGTCGTTTATTTTTAGTGACAATTTGGTGACTTGGAAATAATTCTGGAAAGGCACAAGAAATAACAATTATTTCTGAAGTGATGCCTTAATGGTTATATCTCGTCATGAAAGGTGGCTTAGTCTATAAATTAATTTTTGCATTCCCAACTTCAAAATCTCCCCTTCTTTTTCTCAGTTACATACACAATTTTGAAAAGCAATTCTGAAATGAATTTTCAGAATTACTATCTGTAGATTATTGGTTTGAGTAATCCTAGAGATGATTTACCATTAACCCTGCAGCAAACTTGGAACTAGTGGAGGCAAATATCGTCTTAAAGACAGTGTCTTTAGACGCACCTTAAGCCATACATATTCGATTCTCTTCTTCCTTGCTAAATTTTTACTCCAACAATTTTAAGACGATATTTGAAAGGAAGAAGAATTTGCTATGGCGGCTTTTCAAGTAATGAATCAGGATTTCATGAAACTAGATAGTTTTGATCAAATGAATTTTACCCATTGGCAAGACAAGATGATATTCTTACTCACTGAACTAAAGGTCCAGCATGTTCTGGATCCTAATCTGCCACCACATTTGGAAATTACTGATCGACAACGACTCCGATGAGACCAAAGCGACGCGAAAGAAACATAAAGAGACAAAGTGGTTTGTAGAGGACACATTATGAACCCACTTTCAGATCGCCTATATGACCTGTTTACATCATCCAAGTGCCTTAGAGAAATCTGGAAAGCTATGGAGAACAAGTACAATACTATAAAGCAAGCTGCTAGTAAGTTCATAACTCTTCAGTATTTCAAATTTAGTGAATTTGTTATAGATCAAGTTCATCAGTTGTAAATTTTTATTTCCAAACAGAAAGACGTAAGGTCGACGTTTCCGAACCATTGCAAGTCGGGGTTAAAATTTCTAAATTGTCTCATAGTTGGAATGGTTATATAAAGAAACTTCTGCATACCACATAAGATTTTATTGTTGAGCAAATTTAGAAACACTTCCGAATTGAAGATGAAACTCGGGTTCAGAATCAAAGTTTTTCGATGAATTTAACTCAAAAGTGAGCTTTGTGCATCAGAAAAATTTGTAGAATGAGAATTTTGGTGGAAACAAGAGAAACTTTCTAAGATAAACAACTCTGACAGTTCCAACAAAAATAACAAGAAGAAAACTTGTTATAATTGTGGGAAAAAAGGACAGCCCTTAAGAAGGAATACATAAGCAGGAAAATGCAGAAGACAAAAAATGCTGGAAGTTCCCATAATGCAAATGTGGTGGAAGATCACATCAATAAAGTGGTTGCCATGGTTTTTGAATTGCATATTGGCATAATTATTGAATTGCATATGGAAACTCTAAGCAATTCTGATTGGTGGTATGATTATAGGACTACAGTTCATGTTTGCAACGAGAAGTCCTTTTTCAAGGATTATGAAGAGGCAATGGATGGACAACTAGCGCTGATAGAGAATCATAATTTTTCTAAAGTTTTGGGCAAAAGGAGTGTTGAACTTTAGTTTACTTCAGAGAAGAAACTAGTTCTACTCAATGTGCTCTATGACCCGAAGATTAGAAAAAATCTTGAATCTGCAGGTCTTCTTTGTAAGAAAGGTGTGAAAGCCATGCTCGAGTATGATAAGCTGGTCTTGTCTAAGAGTGGAGTGCTTGTTGGGAAATGGTACTGGTGTGATGGAACGTCTAAATTATCTATGAATAAAAACACATCTGAACATGGTTTGATTTCATATAAAATTTATGACTCCTTTTTCTTTGTGGCATGGTGGTTTAGCTCATTTAAATTTTAGGTCATTAAAATTTATTTCTAATCATGGTTTGATTTCATATAATCATGTGGATAATACTAAATGCCCAATCTACATTCAAGCAAAGTTGTCTAAACAACCTTTTTCAAAGGCCGAAAGAAATACACAACTACTAGACTTTGTGCATTCTGACATTTGTAAAATGAACGGAGTCTTAAGTAGAGGTGACAAAGATATTTTATCGGTTTTATAAATGATTTCTCTAGATATACTTACGTGTATTTAATGAAGCATAAAAGTAAGGCTTTTGACATGTTCAAGCGCTATAAGCCCGAGGTAGAGAATCAAAAGGAGAAAAGGATAAAAATTTTCCGTAGTGATAGAGGTGGAGAATATTTTCCTACTGAATTTGATTCTTATTGTGAAGAGCATGGCATTATACTTCAGAAAAGTGCACCCTACACCGCACAGCAGAATAGTTTAGCTGAAAGAAAAAATAGGACACTGGTGATAAATTGCCTTTTAGTTTATAGGGTGAAGCATTACTTTCGACTTATCACGTGAATAACAAGATCACATCGATGAAAATAGAGGTTTCACTATATGAACTATGGAAAGCAAGAAAACCTAACTTTTCTTAGAGTTTGACGTTATCTTGCTTTCTAGAGGGTTCCTGATCCTAAGAGAAGAAAGTTGGGACCAAGAGCCCTCAAAACTGTCATTATGAGATATGCTAAAAATTCCAAGACCTTGTCATTGTAGAATCTAGAGATGTTGAGTTTAGTGAAGATAAATTCAACTCTGATTCTGATTTTTCAGCACCTACAATTTCACTTGAAACTGACTTGAATTTAGGTTTATCTTGTGAAAATAGGAGTGTTGTGCCTAATAACAGAATGGAACCTAAGAAAAGTTATTGACCTAAAAGAGAAAATATGGGATCCAAGTGTTATAGACTCTCAAGCAATCGCTTTCTTGGTGGAAGGTGATAGAGAAAATGTTCTCAAGGAAATTCCCATATTACTAATGTGAAAGATGATCCAAAGACTTATTCTGAAGCAATGGCTTCTAGAGATGCTGCTTTTTGCAAAGAGGAATTCAATGATGAGATGGCCTCAAGATTATGTAGCAATACTTGGGTCTTAGTTGAATTGCCTCGAGGATCTAAACCAATTGGATGTAAATAGGTGTTCAGAAAGGAAATATAATACGGATGGGTTTCTACAAACCTTTAAGGCCATGTTGGTAGCAAAAAGATTTAGACAAAAGAAGGGCATAGACGGTTACGATACCTATGCACCTGTGGCACAAATAACATCCATTAGAGTGCTTTTTGCACTGGCTTCTTTATATAATTTGCATGTACACCAAATGGATGTTAAGACTGCATTTTTAAATGGTGACCTCGATGAAGAGGTGTATATGGAACAACTCGAAGGATTTGTTATGCCGAGAAATGAAAGGAATGTTTGCAAATTGGTTAAGTCTTTGCATGGCTTGAAGCAAGCACCAAAAAATGGCATGAAAATTTTGATTTTGTTATTTTATTGCATGGATTTAGAGATAATAATGCTAATGAATGCATTTACTCAAAATTTACAGATGCATATGGCGTTATTATATGTCTTTCTGTGGATGACTGGAATTTCTGAAACCAAGAAGTATCTTAATTCTAGATTTAAGATGAAAGATTTTAATGAGGTTGATATTGTATTAGCAATTAAAGTTAATAAGCATAGTTGGGGTTATGCTTTATTTCAATCACATCACATTGAGAAGACACTACAAGAAAAAAGGCTTTTAGCGACGCTAAAATCTGTCGCTAAATGTTTTAGCGACGGATTTATCGTCGCTAAAAGTCCCTCGCTAAAAGCCCGTTACTAGATGCTTCTTAAATTCCAGCATTTATGAATTAAAGAAATGTGTACCGCATACGATTCTTCTCCAAATTGACTGAAAATTTTGGTAGAGCAGTTATTCAACAAGAATATGCGAGTGTCATTGGTAGTCCGATGTATGCAATGCACTGTACGAGACCAGATATAGCATTTTCAGTTTGCAAACTTTCTGGTATTGATCATTGGAAAGCTAGTTGTGGAGTCTTTGGATTTCTTAAATGAATTATTTAATTAGGATTGTTTTACAACGGCTTTCATGCTGTACTTAAAGGTACACTGACGCTAGTTGGATAACTAGCGCAAGTGACAAGTCAACGTCACATTGGGTGTTTACCCTCGTGGGAGGGGCTATTTCTTAGGTTTTTTTTTAAAAAAAACAGACTTGTATAACACACTTAACGATGGAATTTGAATTTTTGTGCTGGCGGCAACAGGCAAAGAAGCAGAATGACTGAAAAATTTGTTGTTTATTACAAAGTTGTGGCCACAACCGGTGCAATCAATTTCTTT
>JAVXUP010003290.1:0-75896 GCA_033070095.1 Escallonia herrerae | reverse complement strand
GTATATATATATATATATATATATGTATATATATATATATATGTATATATATATATATATATGTATATATATATATATATATATATGTATATATATATATATATATATATATATATATATCATATGTGTATATATATATATGTGTATATATATATATATATATGTGTATATATATATATATATGTGTATATATATATATATATGTGTATATATATATATATATGTGTATATATATATATATATGTGTATATATATATATATGGGGGCCGATCCACACCCACCGGTGGAGAAATAACAAATTTCTCCACCGAACCGCTGGTCTTACCAGCGGTTGGCCACGTCCAAAAAAAGGACGAAAAGGGACAAAAAAGGACGAAAATACTATGATAAATTCATGAAAATATCACGAGAAAATGAAAAACTCGTGAGAAAATGGTGGCAATAATGCCCAACCGCAACTCCTACATGCGGTTGGCATTATTGCCTTCCGTGACCCCACCCCCCACCCGTCACCCCCCTTGCCCCCCACCCCCTTGCCCCCCACCCCGTGGCCCCCACCCTATGTCCTTTTCCCCCACCCGTGAACCCCCCTTCCCCCACCCGTGAACCCCCTCTTCCCCCACGTGTCATTACCACCCTACCCCCCACCCCCACGTGTCATTCCCCCCTCCCCCTCCCTGCTGTTCACTCACGGTTCTTCTCTTCCTCTCTCACTTTTCTCTCTATAAAATCCCTCCTCCCCGAATCATTTCTTCCACCC
Organism: Escallonia herrerae; assembly: GCA_033070095.1. Taxonomy (NCBI): domain Eukaryota; kingdom Viridiplantae; phylum Streptophyta; class Magnoliopsida; order Escalloniales; family Escalloniaceae; genus Escallonia; species Escallonia herrerae. Next base: position 75,136 of record JAVXUP010003290.1, on the reverse strand, counting down.
TCCTCATTCTCCCTATCTCACCTACATACAAACAAAAAAAATTTACGCTAGAAGATCGGTGGATAACCGCTAGAAGATCGGTGGATTTTTCTTGAAATATATCAAGTTAAAACAAGTAAGTATTTTTCAATTTGTTCTTACCAATTGATTGTTTAAATTGTGTTACGCTTAAGTTGTTCTTACAATAGTCTAAAATTCGTGTTTAGGGCGTCAAAGGGCGTCAAAATTACGTTTTGACAAATCGGGGTATTACATTCGAAAAATTCCAAAATAGCGATTTTTTAGGGCGTCAGAAATAGAATTTTTCACGAATTTATAAAAAATAGCTAGAGCTAGATTTTGCCAAAGTACGAAACAGAGACCCTAGTTATTTTCAAAAGATCTGTATCAGGTAAAAATTTCAGATTTTTCCAAAGACTGGAAAGGGGTTAACTGATACACGCAACCTTGTAACTTTGCAGTGTAATTTAAAATATCAAGCCAGCGCGATTTCGCGCAAAACTTTTATGAGAACCCTAGGGTGTTGGGAAGTTCCATTCCCCAGGAATTCGGGCCATTCCGAAGCCGTTAGCTAATTTTTTGGCCGAACGGGCTTTTAAGCGCTCGATCCGGACACCGGTTCGGGATTTTTAGGCGAAAAATCCGTAAAATACTTTTTAGATCAAGAATGAACTCAGGAAGCTTAAAATAGCATTTTAAAGCACTTTTGATATTTTCTGAAGCCAGGGGGTATTTTGGTAATTTGCCACCCCGAGAGGGGTATTTTGGTAATTTTCCCGAAAAAATTTTCCAACGGACTTTTAAGTCCAGAAATGTAAGTAAAACGCCTGAAATGTTGTTTTGCAGCTGATTGCGGGGCGTAATTGTCGCTAAAGGTGAAAACTTAATTAGACAGTTTTTTTACGAATTTATAAAAAATAGCTAGAGCTAGATTTTGCCAAAATACAAAACAGAGACCCTAGTTATTTTCAAAAGATCTGTATCAGGTTAAAATTTCAGAGTTTTTCAAAGACTAGAAAGGGGTTAACTGATACGCGCAACCTTGTAACTTTACAGTGTAATTTAAAATATCAAGACAGCACAATTTCGTGCGAAACTTTTATGAGAACCCTAGGGTGTTGGGAAGTTCCATTCCCCAGGAATTCGGACCATTCCGAAGTCGTTAGCTAATTTTTTGGCCGAACGGGCTTTTAAGCGCTCGATCCGGACACCGGTTCGGGATTTTTAGGCGAAAAATCCGTAAAATACTTTTTAAATCAAGAATGAACTCAGGAAGCTTAAAATAGCGTTTTAAAGCAATTTTGATATTTTCTGAAACCAGGGGGCATTTTGGTAATTTGCCCCCCGCGAGGGGTGTTTTTGTAATTTTCCCGAAAAAAAGTTTTTCAGTCCAGAAATGTAAGTAAAACACCTGAAAGGTTGTTTTGAAGCTGGTTTGATGGGCGTTAGGGTGACAATGAACCCCCGGGGGCTATTTTGCTAATTTTACGTTACACAAATCTGTGCTTAAAATAACTTTTAGTTCAGGAAAGGGTGTGAGACACCTGAAAAGTTATTTTAAAGAGTGAATTCAGGAAGCTTGTTGTCAGGGGGCATTTTGGTAATTCGCATCCCCGATAGGGGTATTTTCGTAAATTTGCAGCGTTAAGTTTTTCAAAGGATTTCTTAGTCCAGAAATGTAAGCAAAGCACCTGAAAGGTTGTTTTGAAGCTGATTTGGGGCGTTAGGGTGATAATGAACCCCCGGAGGCATTTCGGTAATTTGTCGCTCATCGGGGGCTATTTTGCTAATTTTACATTATACCAAATTTCTCGAAAGACGGTGGTTTAAATAAATTTTATTCTTCTTTTATTTAAATCTATGACTTGTTGAGAATGATATAATTTTTATTTTTTAGATTCCAGTATAAATATGGATGCAACTGGAGGAAATAATTTTTGTGAAGGTTCTGATCCACCTTACGTTGGTCAAGTTTTTCAAGCACTGGACGAAGTTGAAGCATACTATAGAGCATATTCGAAAACGATAGGTTTCGGTATTAGAACTAAGACGACTAGAAAACGGGCGAATACAGATCAAATTGGTGCAAGACTATTTGAGTGTCATAGAGGAGCACCGCATGTAACTCCGGTCGTTCGGATCAGTGACGAAGGGACAACAAGACAAAGAAAACGGGACACATTTCCGGGTACCGGCTGCAAGGCCCATGTGTATGCAGTACACCGAAAAAATGAAAACCATTGGGTTGTCACAGGAGTGGAGTTGAGCCATAATCATCAGTTGATGACCCCCAGTAAGATTGGTCAAATTCATCAACACCGAGAAATAAGCGCGGCACACAGACAACTAATTTTTACAATGGCCGAGGCTAAAATTCCACCTTCTAAGATGATGGGGGTTTTCTCAAGCCAGGCTGGGGGGATTGACAAGTTGAGTTTCAACGAAGTAGACCTTCGAAATGAACTTCGTGCTCAGAGGAGAGAGTCTTTCGGTAAGAGTGATTCTCAAACTACACTTGATCTCTTCAGGTCCCTTCAGAGTGAGAATTCTGGATTTTTTTACAGTCTCCAACTGGATGATGAGAACCGCATTAGTACTATATTTTGGGCGGACCCCCGTTCTAGAGCTGCTTACCAAAATTTTGGGGATGTTGTGACGTTTGACACCACATACCGCACCAATAAGTACTCTATGCCTTTTGCTCCGTTCACCGGGGTGAACCACCACTATCAGTCAATCTCGTTTGGCTTTGCCCTGCTTAGGGATGAGACGGAGGAGTCATTTACGTGGTTATTTGAAACGTGGCTTCAAGCAATGTATCATATTCCTCCAAAGACCATCATCACCGACCAAGATCTGGCAATGAAAAATGCAATCGCTAAGGTCCTTCCAGATACTCACCATGGCCTGTGCACATGGCACATAAGCAACAAATATCCCGAACGGCTTCACCATGTATATGCAAACCATCCGTCATTCAAGACTGACTTTAATACATGTGTGAAGAAATCGTTGACGGTAGACGTGTTCGAGGAGAGGTGGGCCACGTTAATGGATACTTACTATTTGCACAATCACGAATGGTTACAATCGTTGTATGAGATCAAGACACAGTGGGTCGGTGCCTACACCAAGAATTTTTTTGCAGCCGGAATGACTACGACCTCGAGAAGCGAAGCTATGAATTCATTCTTTGATGGGTACGTAGGCCAGTCTTCAAGTATAGCGGAGTTCGTACTAGAGATGCAGAAAGCCGTTGACAGGCAATTGTACCGTGAGAGAGAAGCCGACGCGGCTACAGTTTGCAAAGAAAGAGCTATACTACTTTATTCACCTTTAGAGGCTCATGCGGCTCAAGTCTATACCAAGGAAATGTTTCGACAGTTTCAAGAGGAACTACTAAAGTCGAATCAATATGGCATGACAAAGTTGCACGAGTATTCCACCAGAGACATCAAGGTTTATGCTTTGACAAATGTGACGAACTTCGCCAATCCGTGCTCTTCGTCGGCTCCGAGGACCAGACGACATTTTACCGTAGCAATTTGTAAGGACACTGGGTTGGTTAATTGCAACTGTCAACTGTTTGAGCATAAAGGTATACTTTGTCGACACGCGTTGAGGGTTTTGAGCGCCAAGAATGCTAGTGAAATCCCTCCACCGTATATCTTGGAACGGTGGACGAAGGAAGCCAACAGAGTCCACGGTCACATTCCTTACGTGCCCAATGTTTCAGTTGATTTCGAGCAATCTGAGTCGCTGCGATATAATCACCTTTGTAACATCATGCACGGTTTATCAATGGATGCAGCGTCGACATTTGATGGGTACAGGTATCAAGTTGAAGCAGCCGCACGGGATAAGGCTATGCATGCACAGTTTAGGATGGCATTACCAGAAACTGTGGACACTCCGACTACTCGACCAACTCCAGGCGGTAGATTCAATCGAGCCAAACAGCCAGTCATTGACGGCACTGACCTACAACGTGAGGAGGACGACATTTTTGATCCAATTATTTCTCAAACAAAAGGGCGAAAACGAGCAATACGCATGAAGAATCCGATTGAAGAAGCAACGGGTCAAAAAAAATTACGAAAGTGTGCGTTGTGTAATAAGATGACTGATCATGACAAGAGAAACCATTATAAAGTGTTAGGTATCGAACCTGGCAGTATGGTCGAGGAGGACGATGATGAGGAAGAGTGTTAGGGTTAATGTTTCAGTTGTATAAATTGAACTTTTATAATGTTTAAATTTGTGATTTGGTTTGTGCAATCTTTAATTTGTGATTTGATTTGTGGATTATTGATATTTTTGGTAACTCCGTTTTCGGGCACACTTTAGGCCCCAATTGATAGCTTCCGAAAAAAGTTGTAATTTTTTTTGTCACTTTTTTTCCGCTCATTGCACTTCAGGCACGCTAGTTAGCCCATTTGTAAGACTTTCGGCGAAAAACGAGACACATTAATTTTTGAGTTTTCCTAGGAAGGGCCTATTCGGGCACACTTTAGGCCCCATTTGATAGCTTCCGAAAAAAGTTGTAATTTTTTTGTCACTTTTTTCCGCTCATTGCACTTCAGGCACGCTAGTTAGCCCATTTGTAAGACTTTCGGCGAAAAACGAGACACATTAATTTTTGAGTTTTCCTAGGAAGGGCCTATTCGGGCACACTTTAGGCCCCATTTGATAGCTTCCGAAAAAGTTGTAATTTTTTTTGTCACTTTTTTTCCGCTCATTGCACTTCAGGCACGCTAGTTAGCCCATTTGTAAGACTTTCGGCGAAAAACGAGACACATTAATTTTTGAGTTTTCCTAGGAAGGGCCTATTCGGGCACACTATAGGCCGCATTTGATAGCTTCCGAAAAAAGTTGAAATTTTTTTTGTCACTTTTTTTTTCGCTCATTGCACCTCATGCACGCTAGTTAGCCCATTTCTATGAATTTCGGCGAAAAGCGAGACGCGTAATTTTTTCGAATGCCGTCATATGAAAGGTATATTCGCGCACATTTTAGCGCCAAATTCATAGCATGCGAAAAATTATGTACATTTCTTTTTGGTACAATTTTTTGTAACATCACAGCAGCTAGCCACGCACGTCAGGATAATGGTAATGAATGCGTCTAGCTTCATTCTTTTTCAGCTCCCAGGCTATCCTATACCTAAACGTCAAGGCATCCTTCCTAGTCCACGAGGAGTGTTTGAGCACTTCCGAGCGAGCAACGTAGTCCATGTACTTGAGGACGTAAATCCCGCAATCGTGACCGTTATATTGCTTTGGTCGGTCCTTTATCATCACGACCGTCCAAGGGTCACCCTGTGGCCGTCCGCATGCTAGCGAGAGGACAGTAGTCTGCATCCAACAATAAAAACGAGAATCAAGCCTATGAGACAAGAACAATATACTATGGGCCAAGGTCAAAAAATAAATACTAACCACTAAAGTGATGTACTCGTTGTACATCTGTGCCAGCAGCTGTCCAGGCTCGTCCTCCCTTAGGCTATCGTATATGTGAACCGTTCTGAACGCTGGATGGAGAACTAATAGGAACCAGTGGTTTGCATGATGACAGGGTATCATGATAAGGTTCGCATCAGCAGCGGGACATTGATAGTCTGCGTTCATCATGCCTAACACGTTTCGACCTGGTTTCCACTTACTCCTGCCGCCCCCTCGCCTCCATTCTGTGAATTCTCTCACCGTTAATTCCACAAAATGAGTGGGATACATGTTAAGCTTCAAATATTCAGAACGGTTAAAACGTTGCTCTCTAATCCGGAGCAGTTCTATGTAAGCGTTCATGACAAAATTTGAAAGATCTGTCTCCGGCGCCAACGTTCTGATATCCTCATGACCTAGGAATGTCGCAAGGGGAAAGTCTGCTGAATTGACAGGCTCATGCCCAAAGTAGTGCCGGTCGATCCAAGCCATCTTGTCCGACCTCAATGGCTTCGTCGCTTGTCCTTTGTCCGACCGAAAGCTTGGGCGCGAGGCCTGGATTCCTACTTGGGGAACCTGACTCTGGCACTGAGAGTCGTATGCGTCAGGAGGCAAGCGACTATACGGCTCCCACACCTGACTCTGGGGCTGATAGTCGTACGCGTCAGGAGGAGGGCGACCAGACGGCTCCCACACCTGACTCTGGGGCTGATAGTTGTACGCGTCAGGAAGAGGGCGACCAGACGACTCCCACACCTGACTCTGGGGCTGATAGTCGTACGCTTCAGGACGAGGGCGACTAGACGGCTCCCCTTCGTAACCCCGGTACGCAAGACTAAAGTTTTGAACTTCAGTCTTGTACTTCTCAATGGACCTCTTGAGATTGTCAGGAGCCTGCGCGACAAACCAGTCAAACGACTCCAGCTGCTTGAACACCTCAATGCCCTGGTCAACCTAAAAAACATGCATAGAAAAATATGGCTAATCATATTTGACAAATGGTCGATAAGGTGCGCAAATAAATTATCAAACAACACTAGCATGACTTACAATGGCCAATGCCCAGAACTGGTCATAGACCTCACGTGGCGCGTACGATGTCTTCTTCACCTGGGAAGGGCGATTCACCCTCGTGCGCGTCACCCTGAGAAACCACTGTAAGTATTCCTCAGTACTAATGCCGTCGTGCTTCAGCGATACAAGGCTATCATACGTTTCCTGCCAGGTATTCCACTGGTGCACCTCGTCACCCAACAAAATCAAGGCATCAGCCACCTCGAAGTTCGGCCCTCGACCACCCCTGTATGGCCGCATGTCTACAGCGGGTTTTGGTATCCCTTGTGGACAGCCAGCTTGCTTCATAGCTCGATCGGGCATCTGAAACTCACATTCTTCGAAGTGAATGAGCGGCACCCGAACCAAACCTGCCAGCACGTACGACACCGGAAGTTGCCAACACCACTCATCCAACAGATGCATCACCTTGCCATATGGCTGCCACGTCACCTGGGATGCATCTAGTATCTCTAGTTCCCCCCGATAGAACTTTAGATGGTGGTGAGGGTCTACCCGTCTCCACCTCCGGTTGGTCGTAGGCCCCCAGGCCCACACCCTAGGCCACGTCTCATCGGAATCTACCAACGGTTGTGGACGACCCATGGGTAGCCTCTCGTAAGACCAAACCTGTGAATGCAAACATTATATGGAATTAGTAATTAATCCCGAATATATTGACTAAGGATCCTACCAAGAAAATAAATGCTCATACCTGTAATAGAGTCAGGCAGGCGGCAATGGACTTGGCACCGTTTCTCGTAGCCTTATGCAGTGCTCGATATAGGTGCGCAAGGACAGCTGAACCCCACGAATAGGAGTATACCTCCTCAAGATCCTCCAAGAACACCATATACTTCGGATGCACCGTGTTTTTCGAATGCGTCGGAAGTAATATAGCTCCAATAATATACAGAAGGAATGCCTTCGTATACGTCACGAAATCTTGAGGAGTGTATTCATCCGGTAGCACGCCGTACTGCTCTCTCAGCCATTTAAGCTTGACGCCGTTTGTTGTAAGCGCTGCCCTTGGAATTCCCGGAAAATACTGCATAGCCATATTCGCTATGGATGCAGACGGCACGTTCAAAGTAACGGGTCTGCCGTGACATGGGATTCCAAGTATAAATCCGACGTCCTCTAACGTAACAGTCATTTCACCAAACCGGAAGTGAAATGAGTTCGTCTCGCTCCTCCATCGTTCAACTAGAGCGGATATAAGGCAATCGTCGTGTCGAGACCATTTCCGGGATCGGTGAACAGGGTTAAATTTTGACGGTGTAATAGCTGTATTTGTTCCTCGTTTAGTACCCACTCTTCAAGGTGCCTTGTGCTTTGAATTGTTTCCAAAACACCCCTATCGACACCGTCAAATACGTGCCTCGCGACGTGGTCATCGTCATCGTATAGGATTGATGTATCATGAGGTCCAGAGCTGAAATTCATACCTTTAAGAACAAAATATAATTATAAACCAACTTAGCGTCCATAATATCCATAATATTTACATTCCAAAACTATAACTGGATCTTTAACCTAGCTTACCAACACATTAGCAATAGTCATTATTTCAATGTATTAAAACAAATCCTCAATTCCCACCACTCCGAACGCTTAATTACGCTAGTTCCCACTGAATTTAGCGCCAACGTGGTTATATAGCAATATATAGCCCGATGGCCCCTACACCTCCAACACCTCAAAACCGCTTTAAAGTCAAGTTTTTAAATGTATTACGTCAATTATATACCAAATATATCAGGAAAAATTTTAAAGGGGGCAAGTTACCAAAACACCCGCTACTTATGCAAAATATCCCCTGGCAGTCATCGCCGGTGCGTCACAAGGTTCAGAACATCTGGAACAAAATAAGTTTTCGGGTGTCTCACACCCTTTCCTGAACTAAAAGTTATTTTAAGGTATGAATTTTAAGCTGGATCCTTCCTAGCAAAATAGCCCCCGAACATCGGCAAATTACCGAAATGCCCCTGAGCGTTCACTATCACCCCAACGCCCCCGAACCAGCTTCAAAACAACATTTCAGGTGGTTTACTTACATTTCTGGACTAAAAAGTCGTTTGAAAAACTTGGCACGGGAAAATTACCAAAACACCCCTTGGCGCGGGAAAATTACCAAAACACCCCTACGCGCGCCACGTCAGCTTCAAAACAACATTTCAGGTTTTGTAATTATATTTCTGGACTAAAAAGTCCGTCAAAAAACTTAGCACTGTAAAATTACCGAAATACCCCTCTCGGGGCGGCGAATTACCGAAATGCCCCTGGCATAAAAAAATATCAAAAGTGCTTCGAAATGCTACTTGAGGCTTCCTGAATTCATTCTTGACATAAAAAGTATTTTACGGAGGTTTCGCCCAAAAATCGCGAACCGGTGTCCGGATCAAGCGCTTAAAGGGCCGTTCGGCCAAAAAAATAGGTAACGGCTTCGGAATGGCCCGAATTCCTGGGGAATGGAACTTCCCAACATCCTAGGATTCTCATAAAAGTTTCGCGCGAAATCGCGCTAGCTTGATATTTTAAAATACACTGCAGAGTTACAAGGTTCCCCGTATCAGTTAACCCCTTTCCAGTCTTTGGAAAAATCTGAAATTTTTACCTGAGACAGATCCTTTAAGAATAACTAGGGTCTCTTTTTTGTATTTTGGCAAAATCTAGCTCTAGCTATTTTTTATAAATTTGTGAAAAACTGTCTATATTTGGCACCCTAAAAAATCTCTGTTTTGGAATCTATAAATGTAATACGCTGATTTGTATAAACCTAACATTGAATTATAAGGAAATTCAAAATACTTACTTGTTGTGACTTGATGTATTTAAAGAAAAAACTACCGATCTTCTAGCGGTTATCCACGATCTTCTAGCGTAAAATTTTTTGATTTGTATTGTTGTGGAGATTATGTAGGTGAGATATGAAGTACGAAGGAAGTTGGTAAAAGATGACAGAGTGCAGAAGAAGGGTTCGGGGGAGGGGATTATAAAGAGAGAAGCGAGGAAGAGAGAAGAAAAAAGACAGAAAAAAGTGAGGAAGGGTGAGTGTTTATGCGGTCAAAGGCTGCTGCAAAAAAAAAATTTCGGCAGAAGGACACCACGTTGGGGCATCACGGGGGAGGGAAGGACGACACGTGGCATCGTGGGGAAGGACACCAGGTGGGGCATCACGCGGGGGGGGGGGGCGCCACGTGGCAGGGGAGGGGGGCAGGGACCAACCGCGGGTTGTAGGAGCGGTTGGGCCCTGCGGATGAGGGGAGGGGACGCCACGTGGCAGAGGGAGGGGACCAACCGCGGGTCGTAGGAGCGGTTGGGCCACGTGGCAGGGGGAGGGGACGCCACGTGGCAGAGGGAGGGACCAACCGCGGGTGGTACCGGCGGTTGGGCCACGTGGCATCCCCTCCCCCTGCCACGTGGCAGAGGGAGGGCACCAACCGCGGGTGGTACCAGCGGTTGGGCCACGTGGCAGGGGGAGGGGACGCCACGTGGCAGGGGCGGGGACCAACCGCTGGTGGTACCAGCGGTTGGTCCCCGCCCCTGCCACGTGGCCCAACCGCTGGTACCACCCGCGGTTGGTGCCCTCCCTCTGCCACGTGGCAGGGGGAGGGGATGCCACGTGGCAGGGCCATCGCTAATACCGCCGGTTGGCCATGCTGGTGGGCCACGTGGCAGGGGGAGGGGACGCCACGTGGCAGGGGCCATGGGGTTGGGCCACGTGGCAGGGGTGGGGGACGGCACGTGGCAGGCATATTAATGCCAACCGCTGGTTGTGCATGCGGTTGGTGTCCTTTTTCTCTCTCTCGCCATTTTCTCACCATTTCTCGTGCCATTTCTCGTGCCTTTTTTGCCATTAATGCAGTGACCGTACACCTTTTTCGCCTTTTTGTCCCACGTGGCCAACCGCTGGTAAGACCAGCGGTTCGGTGGAGAAATTTGTTATTTCTCCACCGGTGGGTGTGGATGGGTCCCCTATATGTATATATATATATATATGTATATATATATGTATATATATATATATATGTATATATATATATGTATATATATATCTGTATATATATATCTGTATATATATATATATATATATATATATGTATATATATATATGTATATATATATATATATATATATATATGTATATATATATATATATGTATATATATGTATATGTATATATATATATGTATATGTATATATATGTATATATATATATATGTATATATATATATATATATATATATATATGTATATATATATATATATATATATAGATATATATGTATATATATATGTATATATATATATATATATATATATATATATATATATATATATATATATATGTATGTATGTATGTATGTATGTATGTATATATATATATATATGTATATATATATATATATATGTATGTATGTATGTATGTATGTATGTATGAATGAATGAATGAAATCAAGAAGGCTCGTCAGACAGATATCACAATGTTAACCACCAATCTGGTATACAAACGTGAGATTCTGAAAAAACCTAAAACTGAAAAGTTGAAGGGGACACAAATAAGTTTTCAGAAAGTGCAAAAACACATCAATCGGATTAGTAATGAAAAAGATATTGATAAAAACCCTAATGCACTCTTACGCTGCTCTACATCAGCCTTCTTCTCAAACACACCCACATCTCACCCTTTGAAACACACACAATACACACACAAAACCCTAAAGTTAGCACATCAACACCTTCTAAAACACACCCGAAACCACAATTTTATACATCCAATTAGTGGTTGAATTTAGAGAGAAAGAATAGAGACCATACTTAAGAGTTTTTACCCTAGCTACTCTCCCCCCTCCCCCTCCCTTTCTCTCTCGTTCATGTAAAGAAGGCTGAATATTTTAGCAGCTGGAGACTTTACTAGCCCTAATATATTAACTCTAAAGAGACTTTTCTTAAAAAAAATATTCTTGGACTTGAATTATTCTCTTCCCAAATTTGCCCTTCACTTTCATTAATTTCTATTGCACCCATCTTCATTCTATCTACAACTTATGGTCATTTTAAAATATCGTTAAATGTCCCAAATATTTCGTTCAGGACAATTGTAGCTAAAGCTTGCAATGATTTTGCCCACACCAGTGGTCGCTAAAGGCTCTAAATAATATCTCATAGAGACTGTCGCTAAAGACATAAATGATCGGCTAGAACTGCCATGAAACCAACCATAAAGTTTGGGATATTACATTGTCTTCCCCTAAAAAAATTTCGTCCTCAAAATTTGTGATGTTCTCATATGGCTGCTCTTAATTATATTTGATCTAAACCCCCATCATAATTGCTCACTTTGGTCACTTTAATCCACCAAGGAAAATTACCTTAAATATCAATCACAAGCTCCGCCACACTAACATATTTTAACATTTTACCCCATCTCCAATTACATCACTAAATCATCGCTAGACAGTGAAGTCTCCCCAAATGAACAATGGTTGCTAATAGACCAAGTAATTTATCATAACTAACCATAAGCCCAAGTTGAGACCATGGTACTACATGTTTTGTGTTTGGGAGAAAAGAAAGAAGTAGAGGAACAGGGAAAGGACAATTTTACCCCTGCATTAAACATATTTAGATTGATAGAAACTAACGGTGTAACCTGATCAAAACAAATTTCAGAATTTAGTGGTCACTTTGACACAGATCAATCTCTTGTGACCAAGTTGAATTTGCATAATAGTTCAGTGTTCAACTGAGCAGTTAACTATAAATTGATTAGATCTACTTCAAAATGATCAAAACTGATTAAATTCAAAATCCTCATTTACTTATGCTCTCATTTAATGAGTTCTGTAAAATCAAGTCTGACCAAAAGAATTGTCAAGGTATCCTTGCAAAAAAATAATTGGTCATTTTGTCAAATAGAGTATTTGGCCAATCCCAAAAGAACTCTTAGAGTCAGTGAGACTGCTTACTCATGATTTCTATTCACGTTGGCTACACATTTTATGTATATTTTTGTTACATGTAATCTAAAATGTAGTATATTATGCAGTCTCAATGATATGATCAAGATAAACTATAAGTTGTTCACTCCCTTTAAAACCTTTTATTCAAAACATACTGAGCTGATTATATACAACATTCTTGCAAATGGTCGGATAGTCAACAATTGTTAGATAAGACCCGAATACCCAGAGGGCCAAATACGTCACCTCAAATAATTTATATTCTAATTATGTAACATCACATAAAGGTACAACAGAGCCACTATATACCAATTTCGATCCTTTCTAACCCAAATTCAATTCATGCCATAAGTTCTGACGTAGTGACTAGCCGAGTCCAAACTCTAGATTTAAATAAGCCCATATAACTATCATTCAATTATTACACAGTGATGCCAAGGGAGTGGGTTCACAGTAGACGTGAAGATGCTACAAGGAATGCATTCTCATTCAGACACCAAGTGTGCTAATGTGAAACAGAGCAAGGATGGAATAAGGGCACAGAACAAGGCTTCCCAGGTAGAGTTCGAGGAGTGGCAGTGCTACGAGTGGCAAAGGTAAAGGGTGAATACACATTGATAGTCACAGTCAAATGTTTAGGTCTAAAGTAATGGTCCAGCGTTGGGTCCTACTTTAGGGTCTTGCATGTTTCTCTCTCTAATATTCTCTAGCTCTGAAATTCTAGAGTGAGAAATTGGAATGAAATCTGAAGTCTTTATTTCATCATCAAAATGAATTTTCAAGTGCCCTATTTATAGGGATTGAGATGGTGATGTCATCAAGAAACACGTGACGTTCCCTTGGAATGACACCTTGCTAGAGGGTGAGAGATGCCACTGTTCCATGGATTGTTGGATCATATATTCACCTGACCTACCTCCACACAGCACCAGTGTGGCCAGAGAATCCCTTGATCTAGCCACCAGTGCAAAGCCCTCACCGAGTCTTACATGGGAATTGAGAGACATCAGAGAGCCTGACAGTAGTGGGAGAGGGTCCCTACGCCCGACTATCAGGCAAACTAGTCGTGATGCCCTCTGGGGACCTACTCCCGTCTAGGAGTGTCCCAGAGGTCATGGTCCTTAGGGGTGTCGATGAAGAGCCCCCAGAGCCAAAGCATGTAGACTAGTCACTGAGACACCGTGTTGGAGGTAGTGTCATAGAGAGTGAGTCTATCTCACTGGTGAGTCCTGGTGCTGAACTACTCAAAGCGCTCCAAGGTAGTGTCTCAAAAGAGTCGCCTACATAACGAGTCAAGGTAGTGTTTAGAAAGAGTCACCCGCTTGACACGCCGAGGTAGTGCCTGTAAGAGTCACTTACCAGACGGGCCGAGGCAATGTCGTGAAAGAGTTGCCTACCTGGCGGAAGGGAAGTCTTTATGTCGAAGCACTTGAAGCTTCTTGGTAAAGATAGTGTCTTAGACAGTGAGCCCATCCTGCAGGTGAATCCTTATGACAGAGTACCCAGAGCGCACCAAGGTAGTGTCTCTGAGGAGTCACCTATTCGATGGACCAAGGTAGTGTTCTGAAATAATTGCCTACTTGGCGAGAGGGGAGTTCTCATGCTAGAGCACTTGGAGCTCCCTAGAGAAGGTAGTGTCTTAAAGAGCGAGCCTATCCCACGAGTGAGTCGGAGCACACGGAGTGCACCAAGGTAGTTTTCTGAGGAGTTGTCTACCTGGTGGGAAAGGAGTCCTCATGCCAAAGCACTTGGAGCTCACTGACGGAGATAGTGTCTCGGAAGAGTTGTCTATCCCCACCCGAATTCTACAAACTCCAGGGAATGGGTCGATGTATGTTCCATGACCAAGGCAAGTTGAACATGGTGTAATGAAGCGATGGACCAACGCAAGGGCGTGGTAGTGTGATATAGAGCTGAGGGGCGCGACTGTATAAGCAGTGCAATGCATGGAATGCGGTGTTGAGGGCACACTCAATGGTGATAGTGCGGGGGCATGATGGATGAGTGTCGTGTGGGGCACGTGACATGGCGATGGTGCAGGGGTACAGCCGAAGTAAGGAGTCTCGGAGCCATATATGATGGAAGATGACGTTTAGGCACAACGAGGGGTGTAATGGAGAGGGGCATCGTGTCAGTGACACGTAATGCAGAGACAGTGCTCGAATGCAATGACGAGTGTAGCCGAGGTGGGCGTCGTACCATGGCCCATGACGTGATGGTTCTTGGGTACTACGATGGAGGTCATGGAACATGGAGCTTCCAAGGGGAGGAGAAAAAAATGGAGAGGCAAGTGAGCCCCCGAGGAGAAGGAGCCCCCAAGGGGTGAAGAGAAGAATCGCTAAGGGGTGAAGTAAGGAAGCTCCAGGGGTTGAGGGGAAGAGTCCCAAGGGGTGAGATAAGGAAGCCCCCAAGGGGTGAGGTAAGGAAGAAGGTAGGCCGCCCCCTTGAGGTTGGGGGTGGCCGACTGCTTAAGAGGCAGGGTGGGAGGTGGACCCTTTGAGTCGAAAAAGCTTACTGTTAGGGATGCCGACCCCTCGAGGTGGTGGCATGCCGAGTTTGGAAGCTTAAAGATTTTATGAAAAGAGAGTGGATCGCACAAAGTTAAATGCAAAGTTTGATACAAATATGGGAATCACTCGATGGAAAGAGAAGACTTGGTGCAGCTGACGCAAAGGCCTATTGCTTAAGGTCAATGTAATTGGGTGGCTACGAAGAAGTGTTGAAAAGAAAACTTTTAAGTTGTCAATCGAATCACAACTGTACCCATAGCTTATACAGATAAAAGTTTCCACAATTCTATTTGAAAGCATATTAGGAGTGATTTGTTCCCGCATAGAGGTTCAATTGAACAGATACCAAAATATCGACCGACTGTTGAGCGCTTTCATATCAAAGCCAGCACGATGTTGAGGCCGAAAAACATATACATCAGGGTATTCAAACAGTCTCTTGAAGGGCTATCGGAGACCATAGTGGCATGATTGGAAAATGGCCTTAACAAATATCGAGAATCAATGGCGTAATTGGTAGATGTGCAATTCAGACCTTTTCTAGTGTGTTCAATTGTGTCGCCGACGCAATTCACAGTTCAACTACTGTTACTTAAAAGACATGCTCAACTTTCTTCATTGTACCACTACTGTTACTGTGTTTTTTTCCATGGCCTTAACTAGATGGATATACTTGGAGGTTCGAGAGTGGGCTGGAATCGGATTGAACTAATGCTACATGATGCAATAGCGATAGAAAATGACCGTATAGCATCAGTAGGGTCAATCTATCAGTGCTTTTCAGTATTGGTAATGCTCATAAAAATTGTACATGAAATGAAAGAGAACAAAGGTTGATCTTTGCTTAAATAATTTTGCATAAAGCAGATTCATTCAAGGGTGTTATATACCTGGAAACAAATAGATAATGAGAAAACTTGAAACATAAAAGTCAAAGAAGACTTGTTATGATGTTCAGAAATTAGTGGTCATCCAGAATTCATAAAGAGCAATGGTTTCATAGGAATTCAAAGTCAGCTCGTCTGGACTGCCAAAATCATCAATTCTGCATATACAATTATGCTAAAAGATTATTGCAACCAAGAAAAGAAAGAATTCTGATGAAACACAGAGTTATAATGTTGAAGAAGACTTGATACAAATTTCAAGTTGCCCAAGATCATTAAAAAACCGATAAGAAAAAACGTTGAATAGCAAATCAGAGTGGGCTGAATTGCGGTGCAAGAAATGAAAATTTTCTGGACATCAACTCAAGAATTGTAGCCATAAATTATTATGAAGCAAAGTGCAAGAATTTGCTTGATTTGTAGCGACGAAAACAGAAAAAAAATTGAGATTTTGTAGCAACAAACTTCTTATCCACTTATCACTATAAAAGGGTGGAAACAACGTCAAAACTTGATGATGACAGTAAACATTCTAGAATTTCAGAGTGTTCAAGATCACATAAGACAGACGACAAAAGTAAGAGAAATTGACACTTAAATATTATACCTTATGAAGCACCAGTACGGCACTTAGGATGAAGCACTGGCACCGGATACGGGTCGGGTGCGGGTACGCCTCGAGTGCAGCACGGGTGAGTGTCAGGTGTGTGTCCACTATTTTTTTATTTTTTAATTTCTTAAATCCCGGGTGTGGATCCGGTGCGTATCGGCTCAGATATGTCACCACCGGCGACCATCGGGAATTCCGGCAAAAATCTGAGAGGAGACACTGGAGAGAAGAAGAAGAAGAAGAAGAAGAAGGAGAAGGAGACTTACCGGCGTACGGAGAAGGAGACTTATAGGCGACCCACTGCGGCGTGCGCAGTGCGCTGAGTCCCGACAACCCACTACGATGTGCGCCTGTTGCCAGAGAAGGAGGAGAAGAAGTCGATGTTCTGTGAGATGCGTCAATGTTCTTATCTTCTGACTTTTGACTTTTTGACATTAGTTTTGTTATATTATTTTTAAGGACCCCCAATTATTAAGTTATTACATAAACCAACACCAGGATTTTGAAGAAATAGAAGTGATACCACATAAAAACTTTATTATGTTCAGTTCTACAATTTTATTATTTATAAAACAACCTATTAAACTTAACAAATTCTTACTAATTTGGTTAAAAGCTTTAAAATTTACAAAAAAACCCATTAAACTTAAAAAGCCACTACTTTTGTTGGAATATTAATATCTTTTCACATATATTATGATTATTAAGATTTAAATTGTTTAAAAATTAAATACTAAAATATTTATAAAATATGTCGTATCCCCGCCGCACCCGTATCCTAAATTTTTTAAAAATGCCGTATCCACACCCACACCCACACCCGTGTCCGTGCTTCTTAGATTATACCAAAATCAGGGAGAGAAGAAAATGTTAATCAATGATCAAGCGCAATAATGAATGAAACTTCCAATTCCTCAACAAATTCAAAGTGTGGGTTCAGAAGCATCAAACTATAGCAAATTAAGACAGTATTTTTCTAGAATGCAATCAATGTCCAAACTTAGGGTTCATCAACACACACACACAAAAGAAAGAAAGAACCCCCAAAGTTCCAAAACAAATCCAATATTTCATCTTACTTAAGCCTAATACTTTATTGGCAAAAAAAAAATATAAAAGATAAAGAGCACAACCATACCTTAGTCCACGAATTGGCTTTAGAACTCTATTGTCTCTAGCTAGAACTTGCACGCCTCTCATGTTTCACGGGCTTCTAGCCTTCCACGAAGGAAATAATAATTTCTACCTATTTATTAGCACTCGTATATATTATTGTGAACTCGTAATTTCATAGATAAGACGCACTTAATAGTTTCGATTACCTGAGGAGAGCGCACAACCAAGTTGTTGACAATCAAAAACCAAAAATCTTCAATTGTAATTAACCAAATCAATTAGGCATGCGACATTCCAATGTCGTGCTCTGAGGATTTTAGACACCACAATAAGTGACTTATCTGTGGCTCAGCTACCAATAATCGCCACAAGAGCAAAGCCCATCTCTAAAATGGTGAAAGCGCTTGTTGTCCCTCACAATGATCTCCCTGTCAACAGCCTTTGACACCAACTTTACTGCATTGTGACAATCTCCACAGATGCGCAAATTTTTGCAAACCCTCACTGGTGAACCTTTAGTTGTTAACAAACAGAAAGAAACTGCAAGCTTTTCGCTGTGCCCCCTCAAAACATCTACCTTCTCCTCTTCTTTCAATTCATGAAGAACTGAGCCTGTATCAGGTATATACCCAAGTTGAGTGATCATCTCCTCTAATCTTCTCCACATCCCTCGGATCTCCTCTAACCCAGGAAGATTTCTATCACCAACAACAAAGTTATAAATTTTTCCTCCAACTTCAGTCCAACTACAACCGACATCCTTCTTGAGACCTATCTCCTTCATACACCCCCTAATTCTCCTCACATCATCCCACTTCCCAAATCCAGCATATAAGTTTGACACTAAGACATAGTTCTCAGACTTGTTTGGCTCCAATTCTAGCAGCTTGTCGGCAACTTTCCTTCCCAAATCCAGCTGGCGATGAACTCTACAGAAACTGAGCAATGAGCTCCAGATTCTAGCATCAGGTCCCTCAGGTATCTCAGCTACAAGCTTCAAAGCATCATCAAGTTGTCCTGCGCGACCCAGCATGTCAACCACACATGCATAGTGCGCTAACTTTGGCTCTACTACATGAAAAGTTTGCATCTCATGAAAGGACTTCAGACCCTCTTCAACCAGCCCAGCATGACTACATGCCATTAAAACACCAATGAATGTGAAGCTGTCAGGCTTCAAACCTAATCTTCGCATTTTATGGAATAGCTCCATGGCCTCTAATCCCCGTCCATGAATACCATAACCTGTAATTAAAACCGTCCATGATGCGACATCTTTCTGATTTAACTGGTCAAAAACCATGCGAGATTGTTCTATTGAGCCACTTTTTGCATACATATCTATGATCGCACAACCAACAAATATGTCATCAGTGAGCTGAGCCTTTAGAGCAAAGCAGTGAGCTTCCTTTCCCAGCCGCAAAGCTGACAACTCTGAGCAAACCCCTAACAAACTCGTTATTACGTTCCCATAAGCATGGTTCTCATCGGCAACCATTTTACGAAATAGATGTAGGGCTTCACCTGGGAGCCCATTGTGTGAGTAACCAGCAATCATTGCATTCCATGATACTAAACTCTTATCTTCCATCCTGTCAAACAAAAGCTTTGCATGAAATGGTTTTTGACAACGCATATAAAATGAAAGTAGTGATGTACCAATATATGAATCTCTTTCTAAACCATTTCTAAGCACAAATGAATGAACCTCTTTGCCAAATTGTGGTGAACTGAGCTGTGCACACGCCAAAACCAGGCTAGCAATGCTAAAGCAGTCAGGATCTAAGCCTGAATATGTCATTTGAAGGTACTTATCTATAGCTTTTGATGGATTCCCGTTCTGGGCACAGCCACCGATAAGTGCATTCCAGGAACTTACAGTCTTGTTCTCCATGGCATGAAAGACATGCTCAGCAGAAATCAGTGTCCCACATTTAGCATAGGCCGAAACGAAAGAGTTAGCTACCAAGTCATTATACTGAAACCCATGTCTGAGTGTATATCCATGAAGTTCTTTCACGCTCAACAACTCCGACTCCCCTAAACAAACTGGTAAGGCATTCAATATGGTGACCTCATTGACATGCAAATCCTCATCGCCAATTTGCATTTTCCGCAAAAGGTCAAATGTTCGACCAACGTCACCTTCACTAGAATAACAACCAATCATCGAATTCCAAGACACCACACTTTTGTTGTCATTCTTTTCAAACAGAATTTCTGCTTCAAATAAAAACCCAAATTTCGAGTACATGTCCACTAACGCATTGTTGACCATCAACTCGCGATCCAACCCCAACTTCACAGCCAAACCATGAATCATTTTTCCATTTTCAACGTCTCCCAGCGCCACACAAACTGGCAACAGAGTCACCAGTGTAGCAACGTCTGGTACCAAACCTTCTTCAGCCCCTAGCATCACCCTAAGCAAATCAAAACTTTCCCAAAACAAACCATTCTCAGAAAACCCACAAATCATCGAGTTCCAAGACACCACATTCCTCTCAAGCATTTCCTCAAACACCTGAACCGCTTCCTCCAACAACCCACATTTTCCATACATACCAATCAATGCATTAGTCACAAATACATCACTTATTAAACCCGATTTTACCACCATTCCTTGAACAACCCCACCCAAACCCGCATCGCGTAGCCCCCCACAAGCCTTAATTAAACAAGGGAATGTAAAATTATCTGGTTTAACCTCTGTTACCAATATCAACTCACAAAAGATAGACATGGCATCATGCCAAAGCTCATTTTTGATGTGCCCACTGATGAGTGCATTCCATTGGTACAAATTTTTCGTTTCCAATTGATCGAAAACGGAACGAGAATCTGAAGGGTACCCACACATGGAGTACATTGTGATGATTCTGGTATTGAGAATGTAGTCGTTTTTGAGCTGGGTCGAGGCCCAAACCAGGTTGTGAACCTTCCTGCCGGTCTCAATGTCTTTTTGGTGTCCACAAGCCTGCAATAAGATGCCCATTGCCTCGGCATTGTTGGGTTGTTGTTGCAGTAACAGGCTTAGGGCTTTGGAGAGGTTTTTGGATTGGCAGAAGGTGTTTATTTGTTGGGGGAAAGATAGGGATGCTTTTGGGATGAGGATTGAGGGAATGGTGGTGACCTTTCGAGATTGGGAGGTTTTGAGGGTTGGAGGACGGTGGTGGTGGTGGTGGTGGTGGTGGTGGAAGTGGAAGGAGAGTGGTGGTGGTGGTGCCACCAGAGCCATGGTGGTCTGGTGTCGGGAGCTTTATCTCGATGCATCGTATCCTCAGCTGTATCTGGTGAAGTAAATGGGATTACTGTCCAAGTGCCAAGTCACTCTGATCACGGCGGGATCTTTTTAGCGACAATATTAGCTTACAGTGGCAACAATTTTGTCGCTAATAACTTTCACCGAAGAATGCCTATTGATGTGTACGGTTGTATTGACTTTGAAAGGGTGGCTAATAAATTACACTAATAAAAGTGTTGCTAAAAGTTGCAAAGCTATTATTAAGGGGAAAAAAAATCTTGGTTGTTATCTTAGACTTTGTTTGGTAACATTTATTTTTTCAGTTTTTTCTATCCAGTTAAGAAAATAAACACATTTGACACACAATTTTCGTTTTCTTTTTCTTCAGTTTTGAAAACTAATTTTAAAACCGAGCCGTTTTTTAAAACTCCATTTTAAAGTTTTGGATTTTCAGTTTTGATTTTTATTTTGAGACTACCACCACCTTCCACCACCACAACTATCACCTACTGCAGTCGGCCACGGCTGCCGGCGACCGCCAGCCACACCGTCGACCTGCTGGCAACCACTGCCGCCAACCACCGCCACACCCCACCACCGCCACTGCAAACCACTAGTAAAGAAAAAACTCAAAATTAAAACTGGATAATCTAACACTCAAAATAAAAATTGGGTAATCAAATACCCATTTATTTTTGTTAAAAAAAATTGATTTTCATTTTTATTTTTATGGAAACAGAAAATC
Source organism: Escallonia herrerae (assembly GCA_033070095.1). NCBI lineage: Eukaryota > Viridiplantae > Streptophyta > Magnoliopsida > Escalloniales > Escalloniaceae > Escallonia > Escallonia herrerae. The sequence continues at coordinate 53,564 of JAVXUP010003290.1, read as the reverse complement.
AAAACTGAAAGTGTTTTCAATCACTAACTTAGTTTTAGAAATATATTTACAACTCATTTTAGCCGCAATTAATGCTCGTTAAATATTTAAAGTGACTTTTCTAATAGCATTTTAACTACAATCCCTAACGACACCTTTTTTACTTCACTAAATTAAAGCCACTGAAAAATTTTGTTACAATTTATTATTGTTATATTGGAGTTGTAGCTATCTACCTATAACTCAAAATCAATAAAGTCCCCACTCCTGCTCTGATCTCTACCCATTTTTTACTGTATTTAACGCGCCAAATAATTCAGTTGGATATATCAACTACTACTACAACAACTACCATGGTAACTAGCAACCACCCACGGACAATAACAAACCACAAAATCAGCATCCCACCATAACCACTGCAACCACCTACCGAACCCACCATCAACAAATCTCACTCCATTAACATATCGTCCCTTTTGCACCTCAACCACCACCGAACATCCCACTACCTTCCCCATTGATTGCCTATCCACCACCAACAATGCCTCCCCCCCCCCCCCCCAGCCACCACCACCAACAGACAGAGACACCATATGTTCATCAGTGTAGCAGGAAGGTGGAGGCGATGGTTTCCTTGGAGGTGGTGCTGCGCTGGAGATACATGCTGTGCGGCAATGGGTGTTGTGCTACCGCCGGTGTGTTGCGCATCCGTCAATGAGTGCTGCCCCTGTTGTGGTGTGGTCTTGGTCCGTTTCTTTTGTTTTTCATCCCCAAATGCCTGGACAAAAATAACCCCAACCCCCCTTCCCCTCCTAAAAAACCAGTCCAGCTGATAGCTTATTCGCATCTTGCGCTCGTAGCCAACGCCTGATAGGACTATTTTATCCTATCTGGACCTCTTACCCTACGTGTTAAGCACACCCTTGTACTGAAGTGTGCATTTCTTGCCAAAGACAAATATGTGCAGCGACAAAAGCATTTATTCCAGCGTTGCATGCTTTTTCATCGTGATAACTATAACCCTTACCGGCCCAGTGAAGTCCAAATCCAAGCAAATGAGTCACTGTAGCACCCCTCATCTATATTTAACGACAATTACTAACCTTGACATGTTTCTTTTGGAAGATCACTTAAAAGTGCCTTCAGCCACAATCCTACATTTCAGTACGTTTGTGCTGCCTACGGTTGCCTACCATGAAACGGGTAATTGATGCAGATGCTGAATGACCTTGCTCGTGCTTAATTTTGGTCTTGCCTGTGGCTCTTTTATGCTTCTTGCAGCCAGCACAGCCGAGGTCGCAGGTCTGCGTCAGGCTTGGGGGGCGGAATCGGCAACCAAACGCTCAACCGGAATTGCGGTAGGAATCCAATGCAGTCAACCCTTAGTCCACAGATGGAAATTAGCTATTCAGCTACTTGTTAAATATGCACGAAATTTAGAATCCCTTGATTTTCTTTGCAGTACGAAATTCACTTACCAGCAAATGGCTGAAAGAGTTGCATCACAGATGGAATCCTCGTGTCAAACAAACTCGTGAATTAAAAAAATCGAGAAAGGCCAAAAGGGGGCACAGCATCGTAGTAAGTTCATGCACGGTACATAGACAAGTCATTTGATAGCAATATCCACATCAAAATCAGAGTTCACCAACGAAGGACATAGGAAGCATGATTAATAAAGGCTATATAACTCTAGCGGCATGGTATGTTTCTAAATCTCGTGAAATTTGTTTCTAAAACTCGTGAAGAAAGCATAAATACAATCATATAAATAACAAATTACAGAAAATACACAATCTAAATACTCTCTGAAAAGAATCGCAGTAGCTTGGGCTCCAAAAAACTAGATAAGAATGCCACCTTCATTTTTTGAGCTATAGAGAGGAGACGTACACCCTCAGAAGAAAGGCACAGCAGAGCAGCAAAAAAGCAAAGAACCGGCATAAAGCTTGAGCCGTGCTGTTTGAACAAGAGATACGCTGCATAAGCTTGTTCTTCCATCAATTAGCCGCCTCTCGGCTGTAGTACTGATCAAGGGTCTTTGCAGGTATGCGGTGGAGAAGCTCACGTGGGAAGATTCTTAGTAATGTCCATGCCAAATCAAGTGACTGAAAAATGTTACGGGTGTCATAGGCTCCTTGGGCAACAAACTTCCTCTCAAATTTGTCCAGGAATTCCAAATACAGCTGTTTCATTCAACAAATCCATCAGTTAAACAAACCAAACGGATTTGAAAACTAAGTACAGTAGTTTGACAATGCCCAAGGGAGAGACCAGGTCTTCTGAAGAGAGTGCTTCTTCACCAACCACAGCTTTCATTGCCTGGACATCTTTCCCAATTGCATAATTGGCATATAACTGAATTCAAAATGATAAACAGATCAGATGTGGAAAAGGAGGCATTAAAGCCAATTCCTGCAAAGTATGCACCCAAAAAGGGAGAGGCAGTAAACAAAAAGTACAAAACGGAAAACCAAGCTTACCTGGTTGGACACATCGGAATGATCCCTGCGAGTCATTCCCTCACCAATGGCACTCTGCATTATCACAACATTACGGCCATGTAAAGTGTCAATACACCAAGAAAAGCCACATCATAGCAGGTAATCAACCAAAGGAGGGCCCTTTACTTACCTTCATCAATCGAGACAAGGATGGAAGCACATTAATTGGTGGGTATATCTGCACAATTCAAACAGGATCTGAGTTGCAACCCACAATCGGTCCATTCCTAAGCTTGATGTGTTTAGGTATCAAAGATTCAGCTTCTCAAAGGTAAGCTTCATGTATGTCATGTTATGAAAAATCTTTTAAGTAACAGCCAAACTTTAGCAAGCACTAGACAAAATCATGGCCACAACTTAACCAAACCTCAACACACAAACTTAAAGAAAGTCCATAAATTCAGCAATGCTGTCAAACAATACGAAAATTTTGGTTCTTGCTAATTATTCAAGCTGAGGCAACGTCCAAGTCATTTGCAAAGTCTCCAATGTGTCGCTCATACTGCACTAATTTTACATGTCTATCGGTATGTGCAGGTTTCCACCCTTCTTTATGTGCAGGCTTCAGCCCTTCTTTTCTTTTTTCTCCAGTGGTGTAAACATAAAGACACACAGGGATAAGCTCAGTTAGGAGCCAGGGGCAAACACCCAGTTGCCAGCTAATTAACTGCAGATTGCCCATAAACAGATAAAGCGCCAGGATAAATGCATTTTCCAAGTGGCATTTCCTGAGGTAGGATACGATACCAACCGTCTCACACCTAGCCACAGAGAGTGTTGCACAATGTTCAAAGGCCAGAGCACTAATTGACACTCAAGCTACCATGCATTCCATTGCAAATCATGAAGTTCAAATTTTCATCACCAATAGAAACTCGATAACTTTACCAAAAGGACATATCACCTGTCGGTTCTGGAGCTGTCTATCAATGTATATCTGTCCCTCGGTGATATAACCAGTAAGATCGGGAGTCGGATGTGTGATATCTGTTCATTTAACTATCCGGGTCAGATAGATTCAAAGAACACAAACTACGGTCTCGACTAATTAATGTCTTATTAGATACCATCATTAGGCATGGTCAAAATTGGAATTTGTGTGATCGATCCCTTTCGCCCTTCAATCCGTCCAGCGCGCTCATAGATGGTTGCCAGATCAGTATACATATACCCAGGATACCCACGCCTTCCAGGAACTTCCTCACGTGCAGCAGATACCTACACTACCAAATAGTAGTTTATAACACAATAACTTCTGTAAGGGTAATAGATCCTTATAGGAAATGGAACAGAACCTCAACGCAAGATAATTCAATTTGTTAACTTGGCAATGCATCTAAGTCATGCCACAGAAAGTGCTAAGTAAAAATGTGCTCAATTACCTCACGAAGAGCATCAGCATAAGAACTCATATCTGTTAAAATGACAAGAACGTGCTTCCCACATTCATAGGCTAAATATTCTGCAGTAGTCAGAGCAATCCGAGGAGTAATGATACGTTCAATTGTAGGGTCATTGGCCTGTAGGAAGAGCAAGTAAGAAACAACTGCTAAAAGGTGACATCTTTACCATAATTATAGCAATAAATTAAGAAAAAAATATGACTTCCAGGAAGAAGATATCATGAAACTTATACAAACTTGACAGAATTACCAGGTTCAGGAAAAGGGTCACTCTCTCCATTGATCCGTTTTCTTCAAAATCACGTTTGAAAAACTGTGCTGTCTCCATGTTGACCCCCATAGCGGCAAATACAATGGCAAAATTTTCCTCCTCACCGCCCTGAAAAACCAAGGAGTTAATAACAAGTACAACTAGCATGGTTCTCATGAATGAATCCTCCTTTTCAGTGTTGACCACCTAAGTAGACGCAAGAACAAGAAACCAACTTTATGATAAGAAAAACATGACAAGTTTCCCAACTTGAATAATTTGACCTTAAGGGCACTCCAGAATAAGCTAGACTGACTTAGATGGCGCAAGAGAACACAATTGGTACCACTCGACCAAATTTTCTTGATATAATGGAAGAACAGTCATCGTCACCAATTCTGCTTGCATTTATGGGTACTAAGTCCACTAAAGAAGCAATTCACCACTAAATAGTGGAGTACACTACTTTGGAACAAAAATCAGAAAATGCAGTGTCATGATATTCCAACTATGTCCAATTCCTCACCATAATCCAGCATTACACAATGAAAATGGCGGTATGCAGACCATACCTCGAGAAGATTTTCAGTTTTCTCCAACCGTTTCACCAAACCAGCCTGACGACATATTTGGGCAGCTATTTCGTTGTGGGGAAGACCAGCGGCAGAAAACAAAGGAATTTTTTGTCCCCTAGCAATTGAATTCATGACATCGATGGTTGAGATCCCAGTCTGTATCATCTCTTCAGGATAGGTTCTCTCACTAGGATTAATAGAACTCCCTGAAATGGACAGAAGAACAGATTACATGATATTCAACACCAGTATATGCTCCACATATGTGATGCAGTTGTGTTACTTGCACAATAAAAGAGCTTACCAGAAATATCCAAGTAAGCCTCGGGCAAAATTGGAGGACCATTATCGATTGGTTTCCCAGAACCATTGAATATGCGCCCAAGCATATCCAATGAGACAGGAGTTTTGAGAACCTGAATATAAGTAGCAAAAGATCATAAATAAGGGCAGAAAATGCTCCAAAGGTAAGATCCAATATAGATAAAGTATCCAAGAATCACAACAAATGAAGGTGAACACTAACTGATCCTCACGGTCAAACATTGTAAATTTGGGTTTATGAATAAGCCTAACATAGCAAATTGACCCACCTACACCAGTGCAATGAATTTTTAATAATGTTATTAACACCTTAATATAAGAAGTTCATCACTATCGCATACAACAGCATGGCAATGAAATTGATCAGTAGTGTACAAAAGTTTATTGTCTAAAATCTGCAGCCTGTATGCAAAATGTAGAATGTAGTTCCTTGCATGGGCAGCAAAAAGAAGAAAGTGCACTTCAACAGAACATCTAAGGTGGCTAATCAGCATATAATTAGTTAGACTATACCAACTACTAATGCATGGTAAAGCTTAAAGATATTAGCCAGGTTTGCGGTTTATTGTAATACAAGGTTTAACTTATGTCATTTTGATATGGAAATCTAGTTCAAAGGAGAAAAGACGGAATGGAAGGGGAACAATAAAAGAATTGGGATTAATATCCTTATAACACCTAATTTATCATGTAGTTCATGTCTTAGTTGCACGAAGCAAGGGCGGGGCAAGAGAGGAAACTGGGGCAAGGGCGCATAAGCAACCGGAAGAATCTAAGGTTGGGAGCAAATCGAATAAATAAATGCATAATGAGTATTACCAATTCTTTAATATATATAATGGTGTACGCACTTTTTTCCTAAAAAATACTATAAGTGAGTCAATTGTTACTTTGTACTCGTCACATCAAGTGGCTACCAGCTACTTACCTTTGAAAATAACAAAGGTAAAAGTGATTCTGCTACTGATGTTCACTTCTCGAGACATTTCTAGACGGCACATCTCCCATCTAATAGGGTTAGACGTGGGGCCAAATATGAATGAGAGAGAGATAGAGGGGGGAGAGAGATAGAGGGGGGAGAGAGAGAGAATGTTGACAAGCTCTGTTCTCTCAATGAGAGTAGTCAGCAATGACAAGGAACTTTACGGACTTGAAGGAAGAGGAAAACAAAAGATTGACTCAAAAAGGACTTGATTTTCGGGTACTCTCACTTGTTCCATGAAATGAATCTTTGTCCAGCTGAAGGGATCAGGTTCCCATGTTAGCTTGGGACGCCATCCAATGGAACTCCTAACTTGGAATTGCAAAAGCAAGTTTGCGAGAGAGAAGCGTTGGTATACAAGAAGTTTCCTGCTACTAAGATTCATATGCTAAGAAGACCCAACACAATCATGCAAACAGTGTTCTTACATAGGTGCATGGAGTGAACCCATGACAAAAGAATTTTAAGGAAAAGAATTAGAAGCAACAGAGAAATTGTATACCTCCCCTGTAAACTGCACAGTAGTGTATTTGTTGTCAATTCCAGATGTTCCTTCAAAGACCTGGTGAAGAGGTTACTAAATGAGCGAAGTAATATATTGGTATATGCATTTACTTCTACACTTTATGAGAACGGATCAAGGATTAAAAATATCTGAAGCATTGCACCGAGATACATTCATCACATGTATTGTTACCCAGAGGTCAAATGCAAAAGCTCTTGGGCAGAAATGCTCAACTATACCAAAGACTGGTCAAATTTCTCAAGGATAACTTCCCAGTGGAACAGTGTTCCACAGCAGATAGTTTACATGGAGCAGCTGAATCACCAGAAAGCGTAAAATAAACATACCCCGGTCAACTCTGGGCAGTTTTAAGTGTACTGTACAAAAACGTACTTTGTAAAGTTTTAGTAAGACATCCAGAAAAACACATTTGCTGAGCACAAACCAAAAGAAGAGAATAACCAAAACCAACAAGCTCTAGATCATCTAACATAGCCTCAAGAAAATGTATGGAAGCAAATTCAGTGTTAATATTAAGAACATTCAATTGCTGAAAATTACAATTACAGAATAATGAAGCACACAACACCACGTCCAAAGCTACTTTGGTTGCTTTTCTTCCTAGTATTTCCTAACTTTGGAAAGTAGGCAAAAATGGAAGGACAGTTTATGGGCTACTGATCAGTCACCAAGTGCCAGAAAGATGCTATAAAAATATGACCCACACCTGAGCCCTGGGAAGAAAAAAATGACCCGACCCGGACACAAGGAAGATAAGGTTAAGCATCATATGTGAAAGAAGTTTATACTGAGTGGGGTGGGCGGTGTTCTTTTTTGTGTGTGTGTGTGTGTTTTGTTTGGGGTGGGGGGGGGGGGGGTGTGTGGTGTGGTGTTTGAAGTGCATAATATCTCCTGTATTAGAAACAACGCTGGTACAGAAAAGTAGCTAAGGAGGTTTACAGAGGTGAGAGGAGCTCAATGGACAGATATATAACATCCAAGTACAGAATAATAATCTGAGAGAATATCATTATTGTCTACCGTTGCTGCATGTGTTTAAGAGCAGTAAAAAGGGGCCAATATCTGTTATATTGTCTTATTGTTGCTCCTTCATAAGTATTGTTTTCTATAGCTTGGGGGTTCATGGGTGATGTAACTCCTCCTTATACAGCAACAGATATAGGAAATTCCAACCAGTAATCACCTGAACGACAGCTTTCTCCCCATCAACTTCCAGGACTTGACCACGTCGAGTTGTTCCATCTCCTAAACGAATGTTGACAATCTCTTGATACTTGGGTCCCTGAACATTTAGATAACATTGTATGACATAACAGTCAAATATGCACACCACATAATTTAACAATTGAGAAGGCATGAATAGAACTAAAGAGTAATGGAGAGAGACATACACACCTTAACTTTATCCAGGATAACCAGTGGTCCAGCAACTCCAGAGACTGTTCTATACTCTGCATAAACAGAAAGGTGCGGGTTTAAACAAACATGTCCAAAGCTATAAAAACAGTATAATATTCTTATTAATGAGTCACATTGGCTAAAGGAACTCAAGCCTACAGTAGTTTTAGAACTGATAGGCAATAAGAAAGGAAGAACTGAAAGGCTACCAGTTACTTTTGCACAACAGAGTATTGGTCATGAATTCAAATAAACTTCACACTTTCCAGATGTCACAGAAGACACACATAACGGTGTCATGCATGTGTTCCCTAGGTGTATTCGCACTGAGAGTGATGTCAGCCTCAATTAACAGAGTCAAACTATGAGTCTCTATTTTGAGATAATGTATGTACTAGCTAAGAAATGTAAAGTATTTGAACCCACTCGATGCAAAGCTTCTTATCAATTAAAAATAAAATAAAATCCAATTCTCATGTTAATTTGAGCACACTACACTAGCACTAGCACACAAATCTCACAAATCTCACAAGTCTCCTTTTACTTTTCTCTCCATGCACTAGGACTACCAGCAACTTCTTAACTCAGCATAAAATTCTCATCAGTACTTGAAGTAAGTTAATTTAGTGTGATACACCTGCACCATGACAAATGGACATGCGAATAAAATCTTGTAATTGGCTAAAATATCTGGCCCCAAACCCATGCATACACATTCATGTCATGTACCTCAGACTTTGAGCAATTGTCTCTTTACAACAAAAAGTGATTGGTGATCACTATAATAAGATCGTATGGCAGTTAAAAATATTCCATTTATTATAAAAACCACAAATCTCTTGATTAACATGTAAGAAATAAGTTTGTCTTTTTTCATGGTCCCACTAAGTTTACCATTTCAGTAAATCAAAGACTTGTCATGCTGGCATAGTGTTTATTGTCGTTGTCTTCTATCCCCAATAGCTAGTGATCAGTACATGATTCAAGCTCAACTCAATGCAGTTATGCTGAAGTTTCCAATCACGATATGTGATTGGCACTTTGATTACAACTTGAATGCAAGACAATACTATCCGTTTAATCCAAAAATGGTAGTGCGCAAATACTAACTAAGGTTTGTATTCCTAATCCAATTGCACTAATCTATTGAAACTTCACTTCAAACAGTGATGTTGAAGTTTAGAGAAGGCAATCCCTGAACGTCCTATTCACCATAAAATTGGAGAGAAACAACTGCTTAAAGTACGTAATCCACATAGGTAAAACAGAGAAATTACCCATGCCAATCTCCAGTGTCCCCTCCTCCATATCGATATTGTTCTGCGCCACTCCCATACTAAACCTGAATAAAACTGACAACGCAAGCATCAACAAAATGCCACTAAAATCAAGCATTTAATCCACAATCACTAACAGTTCATAATCAAAAGTACTCCATCAGAGTCCTAAGGCCAGCAACACAATTAGTACAAACTGATCCATAGAATTTCACCTAATCAACATAACTGCGTGCGTGTGTGGCTGTGATCAAGGTAGCTAGGGCAAAGCAAGACCAATAATGGATCGACGACAGCAAAACACATATGCATGCGTACACGAATCGAAACCGAATTGAGTGATTTTGCGGATCAACGATTCGGCGAATTGGAACAGAAAAGCGAGAAGGATCAAATCTCAAAATAAAAAGGGCAGGTACCTTTCCGGATCCGAGATAGAGCGTAGTAAGTGGTGGAGACAGAGAGAGACAGAGACAGAGAGGACCGAAACTGAGATCTGGTTTTAAGAAATAAAATGCAAAACATGCTTTTGTGGATTTTAATGGTAATAATTGAGAAAAACAAAAACCTATTATTTACCGGGGGGCGGAATTAAAAAAGAAAATCTACCTGAGACGGTGATCCCGTGATTGGCCAGAGCATCACATATCGGAGAACGTTGGCCCGGGCCCCACAAAGAAGCCTGCCAACATGCGCCACCCGTCACATTATTCTCAAGCTGCATTTTACCTCCGATCTCGATTTTAGTTTGGGGAAAAATGCTCTTTGGCCCCTCTCTTTTAAGCCTTGTGCTAAATTGTACCCCAACTTTAAAGATTTGTATTAAATCTGCACACACATGGATGTACCCCAACTTTAAAGATTTGTATTAAATATGCACACTCTTCCCTTTCATCTTCGGTTCATCCATTTCTCTCTGTAAAATCGTCTCTCTTCATTTAATTGTTGTAGAAATATCTTCATGCATGTCTTTCCTCCTATAAATTAATCAGCCAAAAAACTTCTGATTCAAATTCCTTCTGCCAAATGCCTCAAATCTTCTTCCAAGCTTTGACTATAGATATTCACTGAACCTGGTAAAGAAGATTGAAGAGCATACATTAGTCTTCTCAAATCCTTCATTCTCTTTGCTTTCTTTCAGTGTGATGTCGGGGTTCTTTACTTACAATTTTTTCGTTCTTGCTGCAAAAATCCTATGCTTGATTAAAGACAAAAATTTCATTAATAAAAGCATAAAACATAAGAGAAACAAACTAACTAGGCTTTGGAGCCAAAACCCCTAATCAAAATCAAGCGAAGGACCTGCAAAGGACAATAAAAAAGTTGTTACAACGCCTTAGGTTTACCCTTGCATTAACTAGAATTAGATAGCTTCTAAAACTAAACTATCTAGAGACTTAGAATGCAAAGAAATTAATCTAAGTTAGACCCAAAATCAGCCGGCCCCAACCAATCACACGTCCTTAACGCCAAACATCTGCCAAACTCAAGTTCCATAGCTACACTATTAGTATATGCATACTCTTATAATGCCAAACACCAACTAAAACGATTGGGTGCAACCTAATTCTAACCGGCACTGTGTTACAACGTCTTAGGTTTACCCTTACATTAACTAGAATTAGATAGCTCCTAACACTAAACTGTCTAGAGACTTAGCATGCTAAGAAATTAATCTAAGTTAGACCCAAAACCAGCCAGCCACAACCAATCACACGTCCTTAACACTAAACATTTGCCAAACTCAAGTTCCATAGCTACACTATTAGTATCTACATACTACTATAGTCGATCGGGTGCAACCTAATTCTAACATGCTATGTGCTCTATCATAGGCCTGAACACAATAAAAAGGCTCGTACATTTACTATATTCGTTTTTTATTTTTATTTTCTATTTTTATTTTTATGATTTTTCGTATTTGGTTAGAAAATACGCTCTTGTACTTTTATCATTTTCACAAAAAAAAAAATTTAGCTACTTTTTTTTCTTACATTGGGTTAAGTTTTAGTGAAAAAGCTGAAAACACATCTGAGGTATTTTTAGTTTTTTTTACTGTTTGAGTAATTTTACCCAAAACAAAAATAGAAAATGGTAAAAGTCCACAAAAAAAGAATCTTATTTATTATTATTACAAAACACACAGAAAATGAATATGGTAAATGTAGGGACTATTTCTCATACTTTAGACGTCCAAGGTTTTGCCTCTCTCCTTTCTCTTTTTACCTTAAACATATCTTCTATCGTACCAACTTCAGCATTCATTCTTATAGTGCGTATATACCTATACTACCTATAAAAATATGAATATTGTTTATCATTTCTAGGCGATTATATATCCTTCTTTAATTATGTCAATAATACTTTTATCCTTTCTTTATGACTCCCCTTTAAATTTGGTTGAAATTAAATGAACATTGAATAATGAATCAATTCTAAACATTGTGAAATGAAAAGTGCGATAAGAAAGGAAAAAAAAAACAAAAAGCAAATCCATTTATTATTCCCTTTTTAATTGGTTGAAATGAAATAAACATTGGATAATGAATTGGGTAAAAGAACTATGATTTTTTTTCTTAAATTTTTTAGTTGGCAAACAATTAACCAATTAAAGAACTGAAAAATAAAATCAAAACAAAGAAATTGAAATACATGAAAAATCAGTTAAGAAACACAAAATTGTTGGACAAACAAAAATAGAACAAAAAATGAAAAATAGGGTTAAATATGCACCAAGAAATGGGAAAAAAATAAGGTTTAAATATGCTATCAATTTTAATTGAAAATCTATTTAGTTATTGCAATTGAAGACCAGGTGCGTTTCATTTTATATTGATGAATTTAAACCTGGTCTTGAAAATTAAAAAACTTAAGTCTATACCATAAACTGTTTTAACAAATTACAAAAACAAAGAAGTAGATTTATTCTTTTTAATTTCTCCATTTGCTTTTTCTTTTCAGCAGCACCATCAAACATATATTTGATCCAAAAGCCTAAATAAAAGATTTTTAAACATTGAATTGATTACAATTGCGAACTCAAAAATACATTTCTTCTAAAACAAGTCGCAAAACAAATAAAACATAACTGTGTTATATTAGTTGATCCACAAAAAGTAATGATATCACCTAAAAAATTACTCTCGACCAAATATATGTACAATACACGTAATCCATACTTGTAATTATAAATTTGGTTAGAATGGGTTTAGTTCATATAGTAGTGGTAATTTGGGTTGGAACATTAAAATCCATTAGATAAAAAGTTACATTGTTGAGCCACCACCACCGCCGACTCCAATTGCTGCTATCGCCGGCAGCCACTGTCAACTTCGGCAACCGTCAGCAGCCGTCACCCGACTCCGACCGCTTCAATTACCAACAGCCACTGCAACCACTGGCAGTCACCAAAGCCTCTGATGACAGCTATCACTACCAGTAGCTATCACCGTCGCCAGCCACCACCACTGTCAGTCGCCGGCTACCGCCGCCATCGCAGGCATCTTCACTGCCTCTGGTAGGGCTATAAATGAGAACTTAGTCGTTCATGAATAGATTGTGGTTCGTTCTCCATAGAACTTGTTCGTGTTCCTTCGAATAATATATGAATTGAACATGAACAAGTATTTAGAGCTCGTTTATTAAACGAGCGGAACATGAACACTCCAAAATATTCGTGAATGTGTTCGCAAATAGCTCGTGTGAATAACTAATTAACAATAATATATTAACAAAATACTATTTACATAAGCTATATATACTAAAGTTTAAACCTATAGGTCATAGAGTGAATTAGCCCAAACCCCAAGCCCGCTAATTAATTTTCTATTTTGGGCTGTGTTTTAAAACTCTATTTTAGAGTTTTGATTTTTTTATTTTAGATCCCACCATCAAGCTACACTAGAAACAATTTGGAACCCATTTTTTTTTTGTTTCATCACTCCCATTAGCTACACCCCATCGAACCACCATCACACGACAAAGTTGTTGCCACCGCACCATCGCCACCAACCTCCGTCGACAACCCTGAGATCGAAGCCAGCGTCGCCACCCTACCATCGTCGCCACTCAACATAGATCTGCTCCACCCAACTCCATTGTCACTGGGGTGGACTTCGCTGGAACCACCAGAGGCGCAGACACGGTCAGGCCAATGCGGAGCCAATCGACATAGCAGCGAAAGAGGAAGACGGAGACTACGACGGCTGCTTGAAGATCGGCCAGAGGTAGAGCGAGTGGAGTCAGCAGAAGCCAACGAGGGCGAGGACCACGGAACAGAGCTGCAGGATGCCGCAGTCGATGGTGGCGGGTGGTGGTGGTGGATAGTGGTGACTTGCGACCGTGACGGAGGGTTAGTGGCAATGGGTGGTGGTTGGTGGTGATCTGTGTGTTGGGATATGTAGTAGGGATGTATCAAACAAAGAAAAAAAAAGGAAAGAAGAATAAAGAAAAGAGAAAAAAAAGGAAAAATTGAAAATAAGCTATTAAACACCTATGAATTTTTGTCTAAAATAAAAATCACAACTAGTTTTTGATTTTATTTTTTAGAAAATCAAAACTAAAAACTATTGTTTTGTCAAACAAAGCCTAAGTTGTAACAGGACTAAAGCCATAAATCTAAATCAATAGTTTTGTAGCAGTAAGTCAAAATCACCAGATTTTTAGCCTTAATTTTTGTTTTTGGTTACTAGGCACTTAACGAGCACTGATTAGTCTTATACAGGAGCTATAGCGTTTGCCATAAAATCATGGCCGCAGCCATAAATCTTCCGATGTCAAATCTAAGAGTCATACTATATAGGGCTAATTACACCTATGTCCCTGAGGTTTGGGGGTAATTACACTCAAGGACACAAAGTTTCAAAATGTAACATTCCGTGACCAAAAATGTTTCAAATGTATCACCCGTGTCCATCCGTTAGGGTTCCATCCAAAAAATATACTGTTCATCATTTTGTATTTTAAAAATACCAATACTGCCCCTGTACAATATATCTTGAATAATTTTTATAAATTTTAAATTAGGATAACAAATCTTAATTCTTTAAGATTTTGAAACTCTAATTTGAAAATTAAGATTTTTAAATTAGAGTTTACAAACACTAATTCTCAAATTAATCCCTAATTTATGATCTTACATTCAGTTGCATGTCCATAAAATTCAAACATTTATAAAATCTAACAATTTACAAAAGTAAATTTTTGCTGAATCGGTCGTCGGAAACACAGGCCATTTCGTTTACAGCACAACAGGTCCAGTGAAGAAGACGGCCGGAGGACGACCATCGTCGTCGACCAGATCTAACCCGCAGCAAACCAGGCCACGGTTAAGACCAACCTCCGACGCTGTGGCGTTGCGCGGGGTTGGTTAAGGCCACGATTAAGATCTAACCCGTCGACCAGATCCACCGGTCGCCGGAGGACGACCATCGTCGCCGACCACATCGAAAAAAATGGTTCTAGAACGACACAAGCAGATCGGGTTTCATCCTGTTTGACCACCACAGTTAAGACCAACCTCCGACGCTGTGGCGTTGCGCGGGGTTGGTTGAGGCCACGATTAAGATCTAACCCGTCGACCAGATCCACCGGTCGCCGGAGGACGACCATCGTCGCCGACCACATCGAAAAAAATGGTTCTAGAACGACACAAGCAGATCGGGTTTCATCCTGTTTGACCACCACGGTTAAGACCAACCTCCGACGATGTGGCGTTGCGCGGGGTTGGTTGAGGCCACGATTAAGATCTAACCCGTCGACCAGATCCACCGGTCGCCGGAGGATGACCATCGTCGCCGACCACATCGGAAAAAATGGTTCTAGAACGACACAAGCAGATCTGGAATTTTACAACCACCACGACTTCGGGTTTCATCCTGTTTGACCACCACGGTTAAGACCAACCTCCGACTCTGCGGCGTTGCGACGGGGTTGGTTAAGGGAGGGGGCGTGGTCTAACAGAGGTGGCTGCCGAATGGGTAGGCGAAGGGAAGTCTTGGTGGCCAGGAAGGGGGAGGCAGATGGGGTGCGGCGCCGGGGAAGGGGAGGAAGAAGGGGCTGGTGGGTGACGGGGAAGGGGGAGGCAGGTGGGGTGCGGCGCCGGGGAAGGGGAGGAAGAATGTGTGGGTGGGTGACGGGGAAGGGGGATGCAGATGACGGGGGGGTGGGGGGTGGGGTTAAGAGTAAAGTAAAGATGAAATAAAAAGTCTTTTTTTTAATGAAGTAATGGCATTAAAAAGAATAAGGTTCTAACTCAGGGGCAATACAGTCTTTTCATTAAAACCGTTAAGATTTTTAGGGTTCCGTTTGTCGATAGACATAAGTGTTACATTTTGAAACTTTGTGTCCTTGAGTGTAATTACCCCCAAACCTCAGGGACATAGGTATAATTAGCCCTACTATATATAACATCACGACCAGTCATTTGGAAAAAGAAAAGAGTAGATGCAGATCAAAGCGAAAAGTTGAATTCTATCATCTATAATTGAGACCAATACAAAGAGGGTCTCAAGACAAATAACTCAAGCTTGATCTATTTTGTTGGAAAGGAGAGAAAAAAGGGTTAGAAGCCTACAACTCTCACCTGCCTTGGACCATTTACGGCTCGAAATTAAGCTTACAGGGCCGACAAATTAAAGTTAGGAGGCATGACCCAGCTCATGCCACAACTCTTTATTTAAGCAGCTCTTCTCCTCCTGCGTGTTACTTCTACCAGCAAGGAGGCATGGAAATTTTGTTAAGTTTCCATGGCTTTGCTTTTTCGAAGTGTGGTTCAATGCGATTCCCTCGGACCAGAGAAACAATTAATCCAGTACTTCTTCTTCCATTACAAGCTGAATGATCTCCCACCCTTCATCCAGAAACGAGTGTGGAGGTGAGACCGAGGCATGGGGCGAAGGTTGTTCGATAAATATGCGTGTTCGCCGCCGGAGAGAACGTTAGATGTTGTCACTATATCGAGCTTTCAGTTTTCCCTGTTTTTATTTAATGGCTAAAAAGCACCTTGAGAGATGATGAACAAAAATGAGCCAAATATGAACAAGTTTTAAACTGAAATCAGAGCACATAAGTAAAGCAAACAAAAATGCTCTATGGAAACCTGAATGCATGGGGACGGCGGGGACAAAGATTGGTTGCAACCAAGGATGTTTTCGGTGATTGTAGCCCTTCGCTTTAGTAATTAATTAGGCTAGGCTTATTGTTAAACAACAATGATTCGTTCCAAAGTAGTGCACATCAGATTGAAGCAGGCGTTGCAAAGGCTCTGCAACTAACATTACTCTGCGATATTGTGGCTTTGAAGTCGCCTATTCACGTACTATAGTCTTGCTTAGCGACATTTCAAGTAAACATCTAATCTAGCGACAATTCTAGTAAAACATTTAGTGACCCTCGGCGTGTCATTATATGGAGCGGCCGAAATTTACACAAAGGATCGCCAACCTCATTCTTAGTCAACATTCCTTCTTTCCTCGATTTCGATAAAGGCAATTTGAATGAGAGCAGCCTAGTCTTCGCATATGGTATTGATATAAATGATTCTCATATTTTCTTCTACGATGAGGTCAGTACATAATTAGTTCATCTTAACTTCTTTGAGTTTCTATATGCGCACACACACACACACACTAGTCTACTCGGTGAGCCAGTGATTATATCAACTGACCGTGACATTAGCCATTATATTTTCCAGTAACAATGGAAGGCTCTCCAGTGTTGGCACACAACTTTGTCAAGATATTTGGACAACAAAGTACGATTGGAACCTCGTGGACTATATAAGAAGAAAGTGTTGAAACTTGTGGGTGCGAAGAACTTGAAAGGAAATTTCGTACATGAGATGGATGGAATGAATCGAAAATCTCTAAATTTGTGGGCGAACCTTGGTTACGTGGACTTGAAAGAGGCAGCTCCTCATATAAATACAGTTATACATCTAAACTATTGAAAAGAAAAAAAAAAAAAGGAAAAATTACACAAAAGACTCTTGTGGTTTGGGCTTGTTGCAAAAAGACTCTAAAGTTATAAATGTTGCAAATAGACAATTGAGGTGCCAATTTTGTTGCAATCGTTAAAGAAATTGTCCAAGTTGATGGAGCGTGATGTTCACGCGCCTGAGAAGTAATGAAATGACTAAAATGCTCTTTTTTATTTCTTTCTCCCAAAGTCCCAATTTTCTTCCATAATCCAATGAAACCAAACCTTAGTCATCGCACTCACCAACCTAGCCACATCCACCTTCACCACCGTGTATCTGCCACCTGCCCCACCCACAATCGATGCAACTGCCATCTGCCTCATCTAATCCTGCCGCCGCCACCTACTGCACCCAATCCCATCACCGCCAACATCCCACCCAATCCTGTCGTCACCATCACCATCACCGCCCAATGCCACAGCTGCCATCACTGCCTAGTCTCATTGCCACCATCCGCACACCACCACCACCGCACCACGACTAAACACCACAAACCCATGCCAACAATCCTGAACAACAACAATTTGAACCCTAATTACACAAACTAAGATCAACTATTTCAGATAGAATGTGCCATCGAAACCCTAGATCGCAATGTTGTAGATCACGGTGCGGCAATGAGATTGTTGTGGTGACAAAGGAGAAGGGTGATGGGTTTGGCAGGGTTGTGGTGATGATGAAAGAGAAAGGCTTAGGCCTATGGAGACGAGAAGCATGGTTGGCTGGTGGTGATAAAGGTGGTGGAAGGGGCTGGGTGGTTGTGTTAGAGAGAGAGGTCTTGTTCTTGTGGCGATAAAGATCAGGCTGGAGTTGCAGCGATGTGGCTGGGTGGTGGTGCCACCTTTTTGCTCTAGAAATTCGATGCACAAAGACGATCTTAGGGTTTATATACAAGGGTATTCTGGATAATTTTTTCATTTCGTTATGAAAATCGTCGGTTGCAACACTTTTTGGATCATAGGTATTCCTAATTTTTCTAACCTTAGGAGGCTTTTTGTGTAACATCCCGAAATTTTTGCAACGTTAACATTTGCTCGATTGTTTACACTAAGACAATAATACTCTCAAACTCAACCAATTTTACACCGTCAGCCAGTCAGAGCAACTAAACCATCGAATAAGATAATACTCTAAATATATTGTCATACTTGAAACATCAATACTAAGTCAAAAATTCTAAATAACAACACTTAATAGTAACACTGACCCACATAGGGGTTCTAATAACCAAGACTAAACTTAAATTTTCTTTTCTTTGCTTGGCTGTAATCCATACCCAATGCAATCTATTATTGGTTATTACCTCCAGGAGGGAACAGAAAAATGGGTGAGCTTTTGGGAGCTTAGTAAGGTCGTTCAAAATTCAACAAAGGAGTACAAACGATTAATAGACCACTTCAAAAGCAATAAGGGAAGAAGTTTGACTCTGTCCCTTAAATCAGATAACAATATAACAGAGTCCAAACAGATAAAGACTATAAAATAATTATATTACCCCCGACAATAACAAACCATCCTTATATTACCCCCGATACAGACCATGCTTATAACTCCTCAGTATACTGACTCGTGTCAATATACAGAATGCAATAATCGATAATGCAATAGATAAATCGATGCCCAAAGAGTAATAAATACCGAGCATCAATGAAGATTTTAAATATACGCTTAAGGCTTAAGAAAAGGTATTAAAGGCAAATAATGCATGCTCATAACCAATATAACAGAGTCCAAAGAAATTCGATAGCAAGTTTGAAAAATATACGAGGACAAATTAATTGATGAATTCGATTTCGAATATAAATCTCTTACCTCAATCGATCCAAGAAATGTGTTTGCTACTATTCAACCTCGTACAAACCTCGAATTAACCTAAATTGACAGATTAATTATTAGAATACAACCTAGCCTCACAAACAATCAATCAAATGCTAATTGCTCACTCTGACACTTTTAACTTAAACGAAAACGAATCGGATCCCTCAAACAACTAAACCTAACCGATAACCCTGCACACTCTATAACGCATAAGACACTCCAAAATTTATAATAATTGCGTATGAAATATTTTTTATGCCTTAAAACAACATAACAAGTTACAATTTAAATTTTCTAAATTTTTGAATATTTTTGAATTAAAAATGATTTTCTTAAATACTATAAATGCCCAAAAATAATAATTAATGCTTCTAGCTCAAATCAAAGTCTCATAATTTTTATGATAGCTTCAAAGTATATAAGAAAAACTGAAATAGAAATTAAGTTTTTAAAATTGCCGAAATCATTTTAAAATCATTCGTTTTGTTAAATAATATGCAATACATGTTAAGGTACTAAATCAACTCAGAAATTTATTAAACTTTAATTGAGTTGTCTTTTTGCTATAAAAACATTTCTGTAGTTTTTCCAGAAATTAATATTAATTTTAAAGGTTCAAAACAAATTTTAGAACTACTGCAATCGCAAATATATTAAAAATATCAAACAACATCAGAAAAAATATGAACATTTTACAGTAATTCTAATATTGTTCTAAGAACCGTCCCATAAAATTTCAGCAGTTTTGGACAATGGTACAATGCCCAAGAGCCACGTGGTATAACTGTTCAAACATAGTGTACCACCTTAATGCACAAACCCATTACCATGTACCTTCTTCCTGTATCTCTACAAGAAAACCCAGCACATGAAACCTTCACCTAAGCCAGTCACGGCAGCCCTGTTCTCCTCCTTACACATATTCAAACACACAACACGCGCAAAAAAAAAAACCCACCCACACTCTTCCATCTCAAAGTCAACCAATTTCGATCTCCTTGTCTTCAAGCTCATCCACCATCAGGTGTCCATACTCGTCCAACCAGACATTTCTTGTGTAGTTCCTCTGCCAGCCACTCATTGCTCATTACATACACTAAGACCGACCATAATCACTACATATATCCACACAAATATGGGCATACACGACACACAACAAATTAACCTTAGCCCGAGTTTTTTTTTCTCTTTCTTTTTCCATCTTATCTTGGGCTCATCACGACCAAGCTTGTCCTTCTGCCCATTCATTTCACAGCCAGAGCTTAGTGCTACAATATGTTTCTCCACTTTAACATCCAAGGGAACACACACAACGTACCGGTATTGCTGCCTCACGGCAGTACTGTCTTTACCTTGCCTATCACACACACACACACACACAACACGGCTGCCTGCAGCCTCTCTTCCATCCCATAAATACCATAACACACTGCTCATACGTAACACACATACACACTAAAATTACACAAACATACATGGCCACATACAGTGCACCCAAATTGCAGCCCCTATCTTCCCTTTCCATGTACACAATCCCGCGAGCCATACCCTCTCTACGTACACACGGTACACTCTCCAAACGGTTCACTCTCAAACACCTTATACACAAAACTAACTCACGCACTGTCACAGTGCACATCTCAGCCCGCGAGACACTAAATTTCAAGAATTAAATCGAGGAACAAAGTCGGGATATTTATCGATAGTTGCACGTTCCTCCTAGCCGCATTTGCACTTCGATTGCCGTTTTTCTTTCGTCGCCGGAATTCCCTGTTGGCCCTATAGACACTGAAAATAATTTTTTTTACCAGTTAATGATAAGTTATTTTTTTTTCGTGACCAGTCAAATATTCAACGCTATGGAAAATGCGGGCCTAAATACTGATCGGGAGTCAAACAAGACAACGGGCTTGAAGTTAAATACAAGTTAGAAGGACTAGCCCAAACAAAAATATTTGGTCCAGACCATAGTCTTGCTACTAGAAAGTTCAAATAAATCAAGTTTGACTAAAAAATAATTAAATGAAAATAAATTCATTTAATTAGCTGAGATTGAATTAAGGGGGACAAAAATTCCTTTAATTAGAAGACAAAGCCCCAAATCACGGGATTTCTAAATTTAACCTCACCTCTTTGCCTATAAATAGAGGGCTTCGGGTAGGGAAGAAGGACACACTGAGTTTCTGCAAACAAGCCAGCGCTAAACCAGCGCTCTGTCTCAAGTATACGACATCTTGAGAATTACGCTTCACTTGAAGAATAATATGCACTAATCTAGTGCCATTCTTCAATCGAGCATTCTCGACGTTAAAGATTCATCACTCTTTGATCTTCAACATCAAAGAGAAATTCAGTTTCAACCGTGGAGATTTACAAGTCAAGAATCGCCTTCAAGGAAGAATTCAATGCAGCGGTTCAAGAACAAGCTATTCTAGCCCTTGGATCGTGATCGAAAGCGGAGATTGAATCAGAGGACTCATATTTATTTTCTGATTAAATTACAGAGTGGTGTAACCCTTAATTTTAAACAATATATATATATATATATATATATATATATCTTTAAATTGTAGTTTGTGCATTATTTCTTGTCTTGCAGATTAAGACACGAAATTTGGGTGTACAGACCCTCTTTCAGCCCCTCTCTCCCCCACTCTGTTTCTCTGTGTTGTAACCAAAGGAGACTCTTTCTCTCCTTTTTTTATTTCTCTCTATTCTCTAACTCTCTCTCTATTCTGACTTTCTCCCTTTTTATTTTTATTTTGGCTATAACCGATAGGAACATAAATTCTAAATTGCATCGTTTAACACTAATTTCCCTATCATGTTCCATTTCTTATTTGTTTAACTTTCCAAATATAAAGGGTTGACAAAATAAATTACATTATTATCTCCCTAAATATTTAAGAGCACCAATAAAAATTTTACATTTTTTTATTCCTTAACTATCTTAAATTGCCTACTTTAGTCCGCTTTAAAATTGTCACTAAAAGTTATCGATATAAAAAATCTGGTCACGCTAATCATCGCTAAAAACATCAATCAATATCAGTTATAGCTGTTATCGTTAAATTATAACTTATGATTATAAAATTATCGCTAAAGATCATAAACTATAATGCTCCCAATTTCGCTGCTAAAGGTTCAATGAAATTTGCTCAAGCCAATCGCCGCTAGATATTACGTACAATTATGTCGCTAAAGATTCTCAAAATATGGCTTACACTAATCATCATTAAATATTACAATGGACATAACTTATAACTGCTAATTTACAACTTATGGTTCCTAAATTTTGCCGCTAAAGGTTGCCGATAAAATGTTGCTCCTGCAAATCAACGCTAATTGTTCCTTATAAAAATCGCAGCGAAAGAAATAAAATGATCCGCTATAAATTTTCAAGGTTCGAGGTATTACATTTTGCAACTACCTCAAACCACAAGAATAATTTATTTTGGTGTAACACCTATTTTGGTAATACGTAACTACCTATTTAAAATGATAACATGTGTCATTTTAAGAAAATTTTGAAAAATGAGACAGAATAAAATATTTAAATAGTAATAACTAATAAAATATTTAAATAGTAATAACTACTTATAAGGACATGTTTGATTTTCACAATTTAAAATTCATTAAAAAGATGTAGTTAAAATAAATTGTAAAGGTCAAACTTGACATATTAAGAGAATTGTCAGAAAAATGACAACAAAGGAAAATTTTAATTAATAGATAACGACAGGATATGGTGGTTTTCACATTTTTAAAATATGTTCTGTTGAATGCTAAAATAATTGATTATATGTGATGCTTAATTATTTTTAGCGATATTCATATTAGTCACTTTTAAACATGCATTGCATGTGTCGTCACAGTGACTAATTGTACTTAAATTTTATAATCTCTGCACATTTTAGGCGCAGCTGAAGTCTGAAGGCCCATATGTAAGATGAAATATTGGATGCCTGACATGTCTTCTGGCCATGGATTGTTAAATGAAACTAGTCCAGAAATTCATGCCAAACACAAGAGAGTTTTACTAATACTAATATATTAGTAGTTTTGTATTGCATGATAAAATCTATTTTACAACTTTATATTTTCATGATTATTTCATCAAAGATAGTTACTTTTATTTTTGGAGTGAATTTTCTTTCAATAGAATGAATTAACCCTTATGGTGAAATATCAATAAGTAATGTCCTTGTATATACTTGCTAATTATGATTTGATAACTATATAGATGAACAAAAGTTGGAAGTTTATTTAGTATACAAAAAAGAAAAATGTAAATTCTACTGACAAAACCTTGCGGAGAACAAACTGAGATCAATTTTGCTATTGCATAAGACATTTTTTACTATTTTTTAAGTATCTTTTAAAAATAATTTGCAAATTTCAATAAGTTGTTCATAACGTTAACTACATATTAGTTTAATTTCGATAGGAAAAATTTTGGTCCATATATTTTCTTATAGCATGTGATTTATAAAAGTTAATCACCACGACTAGTTAAATAATGATGATGTGGCATTTTTAGAAGCAAATGGAATCCACCAATAAAGTATACAGAGAAAATAGTAATTATTTCATGAGATAATTATATAAAATTTAAAAAGTTACATCACCATAACTAAATAGGATAGCTCAAGATCTCGTAGTAAGCAAACTGTTGAACAAAATCTAACCAACATTTAACAAAATACATAATAAGCCTGCTTAGTAAATTAGATTTATCTTCAAATATAATAAGGTTTTCATTTAAGTTCTAGACTACATTCATCATGATATAACTAGTATCTTTTTAGATTTTATATGCAATTCTATTTTTAAGATATCTAGTTTCTTTTTTCATACAAGAAAAAAATCTTTAAAAGTATAAAAGTTAACATAAAATAATAATATACTCCCTCCCTCCCTCCCTCCCTTAAAAAGTGAACCTTTTGAGTTTGCACGTATATTAAGGATTTAGGTTATATATTGTGTCTTTTCCATTTTATCCTTTAGAGATAGGGAGAAAGAGAGTGGGTCATGAAAGAGAAAATTGGTTGGTAGAGTGTTAAATGTGGAGAGAGAAATAAAATAAAAAAAGTGTAAAGTAGTGGTCAGGACAGGAAAAATAAGTTGATAGAGAATTAAATATGGTGAGAGAATAGAATAAAAAAGTATAAAAATGATAAATATGTAAAAATACTTACAGAATCTTTCTTAATTTGGAAGTAATCAATTTTTGTGGGAGGACCCAAAAAAGAAATATGATCAGTTTTTTAGGGACGAATGGAGTATTATTATATTGCTAATGTAGAATTTAAAATGTTTAAGAGTTTATTTACTCACAATAAAAATAGCATAGAAAAAAATTTGTTCAAAACTTTTCCAACATAATATTAGTTAAATTTAACTCATGCTTACATGCTTAAGGTTTTAAATTTATACTATTTTTTACTTTATCTCATATAGAATTTGCACACTATGATATATTTAACCAATGCGACTGAATAGGATAGCGCTAAATCTTAGAGCAAGGAATTCATTTACCAATATTTAGAACCAACATATTTATCAAGTTAGATTCATCTTTTAATTTACCAAGGTTGAGAATTCAGTTGAAATTTGACTTAACCATGCTAACTTTATTATGTTTTGTACGTATCTTTGCAATGTAATTCTACAATCGCTTCTTTGTGCAATACGTCATCTCTTATCATTACGTTATGTATTCAATATGAAATCAAAATTTATAAACACTGTATGTTAAATAGAAAAGTGCCATTAAAGGTAAATACTATCTTGGATGAGGTCCTTATCTCTAGATTAGTTAGTTTTTATTTATTTATTAATAAGTCTTATAATTTAAAAACTATTTCTAAGCAATCTAAACTCTTCTCAATCAATATACTAATCTATCAAAACTCAATTATGACAATTATACCTCTAAAAAGCTTACTGTAATATGATAATAGATATGCACATATCAAAAATATATAAACAATGTTTGACATTGTAAGACAAAATAATGTTCTAACAATTGACTTAAATTTGATAAGGTCCTTATTTTTAAATTTAATTAATTTGACGGGAATGATATTAGAACTTAATATGACTATTGAGTCTTAATATATTAGTATATCGATAATATATAACAGACACACACACACACACACACACACACACACACACACACATATATATATATATATATATATATATATATATAGAGTTTCTTTTCAATTTATAGAGTATTTTTAGTAAATATAATTAAAATAAAGTTTAATATGTTGGTATATTACGTATGTTGAACTTTAAAATGCTTAAAATTGAATTAGTAGTAAAATAAGGACACACACACACACACATATAAAGAATGGTTCAACTTTTCTTCCGAACAAAGTTCATTTAATTCAACTCATGCTTATTTACTATATTGTACAGAAGCTTTGTAAATTAGTAATGCTAGATTTACGAGAGCATCAATCTTTATATCATGTGTGCTTGTCTACACTGTGCACCTTATTTCTTGGCTAAAAGATAAACAAAATTCTGCTATTGCCTTTTTTTTTATATCAAGTAAGGTGTATAAGAAAAACTTTCCTAGATTTATCTTCAAATTATAGGGCTTTAATATTACAATCGTCACTTTTCTCGTCTCAATTATTAGATATTATAGCTCAGGGTCTCTAGCCAAGCTAGGGTCATTTAATAAAATATTATAAAAAATTTATAAAAAGTGTATCAATACAGACCACATTTCATGAAACAAAAAGAGATTAACGTCTTATGAAAAAAATATCTACTTTTGCTAAAACTATAATTGTTGATGAGAAATTTTTTAATACTTTATTTATAACAGCTTCAAGTAACTTGTCAAGGTTATAATACTATTAAGTTGTTTTAGCGATCCAACTTGTAACCTTTCAAAACCAAGTCTCTGAATTTGAAAAGTTAGGTTAAGAGTTTTTTATTGTTGGAATCATAAATGTCATAGTTACTTCTTATCTTTTTCAAGAATCATTGGTTCAAGATATCATTGATCTATTAAGATACAAACATGATATCCAGCAAAATATTTATTAGTCTCGTACACATTTATATTTTTATGTGTTGAAACGATTACAACAATTATTGCGCTACCACGTAACACGTAATGGGTTCGGAAACATACCGTATGAAGTCTCCGAAAATTCCGACGTAGGATCCTTGTTGTTACGAGCCTCCAACACGCTTGATCTTTTTCGCAGGTACGAAAACGGCTACTAGAGTCGAGTTCTTCGTCCACGAACCAAATCCTAGAGCTTGGTGATTGCTCTAGAGAGAGTGCTATAGAGAGAGGGTTATTACTATTGACTTATGATTTATTGGGATATCTCTAGCCTTTATATAGAGATACAATTAGAGACTGACTTTACCTCCAACTCTTAGGAGATAAAGATTGTATTTATCTCAAACACTTAAGAGATAAATATTCTCTAAATAACTGTATTTATCCAAACTAACAAATACACATTATCTGTTAGTGGGCGGATAATGGGTCCACTGACCCAATTTATTAACAGCTCCCACTCGCCCACACACAGGGCAAATAAATCGTACAGTCCCTCTTTATCTCTCGTCCACTCATCTCCTCATACAGGAAATGGAACGTGCGACCTACGAGAAAGGATGTCCAGTTGAGGAGTATTGTATTAAGTTATCACCAAACTAACACAATACATCACTCCAAAAAATCTCGTATGTACCCCAGATAGTTCAACTACACCAGATTAAACACTCTCAAATCCCTCATAATGAGCAGTGTTAAACCTCTCATATGTTATGTATTCATGACTCATATCGAAACGAAAATCGACAAAGTCGCCCGGGCTATGAATCACACAACATGATGTAATATTGAACTTTCTTCCCAAAGCCCTCATGTCATTCCAATTAGACCCAACCGCTTTCCTAGACATGCCCCGCGAGACCGCATCATCCATGATCCAAGGGTACATGCTAAAGTAGCGACATTGAGTATCCTCTTCATGACATAGTCTAAGGTGAAAAGGGTACCATATAGGATCAAAAATTTCGATCCAAGTGGCTCACACAGTGACGAAGCAGGGATTCATTCGTCACTCCCACTGTCGGTCTGCATTTAGCACATGCAGTATGATTTGCATGCTATGGCGTAACCCGCAAGGGCGTGTCACATAAATGTATAATAAAATACGCCATACGAATCTAAGTCTAGTCGCTGTACAAGCGCCTAACCTGAGTTTTTCAGCCCAGTCACTCTCATAGTGCCTGCCTGAAATCTCACATTCGGCTGTAAACAGGCTACATAGAGTTGTGGAGATACTCTATGATCGACCTACATTTATTAGGTCTCATCTTAGCTCCAACTAAGGCGACATGTTTGCTTTATAAGCTGTATCATCTTATTCGCCCACTTGGCGCTTAAGACAATTATGTCTCATCTTGCTCGCTATCTTAGCGCCAAGGTGAATTACCCGTGTGAGTGGGTCAATTCGAGCCTGGTGACACTCTCAATAAGGATGTATATGTAATCACAAAGATTATCCATTCATTCCAAAATAAACTCAAATCAAGGAATGAAAATTTAATGTAATAAATAATGTCAAGTACATAAGATGCCATAAACATATCAAAACCTACGTAGTCCCATACTCCTAATGTGAGAAAGGAAAACATCTCTAGCAATAGGCTTGGTCAAAGGATCAGCCACCATTCTGCCAGTAGGTATATGTTTCATGGTCACCTCTCCTTGCGCAACTAAAGTTCTAATGAAGTGATAACGAAGGCCTATGTGTTTGGCCTTCCCATGATATTTGGGGTCCTTTACAAAATCTAGGGCAGCTGTATTGTCACAGTGAACAGTGACAGACTCATCTGCATGAGCTGTAACCCCTAGAGCCTGTAAGAATGACCTCAACCAAACAGCTTCCTGGACTGCTGCTGAACAAGCAACATACTCCGACTCCATCGTGGATAGGGCGATGCAAGACTGTTTCTTGCTGCACCAAGAGATAGCTCCACCTCCTAGTATGAATGCATAACCTGAAGTGGATCTGCGCTCATCTCTATCACCGCCCCAATCAGCATCGCTGTATCCTCTCAATCTCAAGTCTCCACCATGATAACACAGGACGAGATCAGCGGTTCCACGTAAGTATCGAAGAATCCTCTTCACCGCATTCCAATGAGCGGGTCCAGGATTACTCTGATAACGACTCACCATTCCAACGGCAAAGCAGATGTCTGGACGCGTACACAACATAGCGTACATCAGACTCCCAACTGCAGCCGCGTAAGGCACTTTGGACATCCGATTCTTTTCCTCATCATTCTTTGGGCATTGGTCTGTTGTTAAAGTACACGCCTTGTCCATTGGAGTGTCTATGGGTTTTGAGTTATGCATACGGAATCGTTCAATGACCTTCTTGATATATGTCTCTTGAGACAAACCGAGAAGTCTCTTTGGACGATCACGTATGATTTTAACCCCGAGCACATAATTAGCTTCTCCCATGTCCTTCATCTCAAAAGTTGAGGACAGCCACTGCTTAGTGGCGACAATGGAACTCATGTCATTCCCAGCTAAAAGAATGTCATCCACATACAAAGAAAGGATCAGAATATTTTTCTTGGATCGTTTTACGTAAACGCAATGGTCTTGTTCAATCATTTCAAAACCTATAGAGGTAATGGCATGATGAAACCTAAAGTACCACTGCCTAGACGATTGTTTGAGACCATATATAGAACGTTTGAGCCGGCAAACTTTGCGCTCATGTCCCTTGACTTCAAAACCCTCAGGTTGAGCCATATAAATCTCTTCGTCTAGTTCTCCATTGAGAAACGCAGTCTTAACATCCATATGAAAAAGTTCTAAATCCTGCTGGGCGACAATAGCTAGGATCAGGCGAATTGAAGCAAATCTCACCACTGGGGAGAAAGTGTCTTCATAGTCCACACCCCGCAGTTGGGTATAGCCTTTCGCCACAAGACGTGCCTTATACTTGTCAATTGACCCATCTGCCTTGCGCTTGACTTTTAAAACCCACTTGTTTCCAACAGTCTTGCGCCCTGGCGGAAGGTCAACCAACTCCCAGACCTGATTCTTCTCCATTGAGCTCAACTCATCTTTCATTGCAGCCATCCACTCATTACTAGCAGGTGAAGATAAGGCTTCTTCCATAGAAGTGGGCTCATCTTCATCAGTTGGAGTGCACATAAGAATTTCACCGTCAATCTCAAAACGACGACGTGGAACTCTTCCTCGTGCACCTCTACGCAGTTGAGAATCTTGTTGACCTGATGGTCCTGATGGTGTGCTCCCACTGTCTAGGATGCTCCCACTAGGTTGAAGATCACTTATACTATCTTCAGCGACAACAGGATGAGGAACTAATCCCCACCTTCGCTTGGAGATGGTAAAGTGGCTTCAACTTCCTCTAACTCATAGAGGTCAAGATTCTTACTTGCGTCTCCAATGCTAGGAAAATCATTCTCTATGAAATCGACATCACGAGACTCTATTTCAGTCTTTCCACCATTTGGATGTTCACCATACATCACATAGCCTTTAGAGTTTTCAGAATACCTCAAGAAGATACTCTTTTTAGCTCTAGGCCCTAGTTTCCCATACTTATGAGAAGTACTGTGAACATAACCTGCTGAGCCCCATGGGCGCAAGTTATCCAAATTTGGCTTTTGGCCATTCCAAAGCTCATATGGGGTGGATTTGACTGATTGTGAAGGCACTCGATTAAGTATATAGGCTGCAGTCAAAAGAGCATCCCCCAAAAAGATATTGGGAGGTTTGCTTGCGCCATCATAGACCTAACCATGTCTAACAATGTTCTATTCCTTCTTTCCGCAACGCCATTTTGTTGTGGAGTATTAGGAATAGTAAGTTGCCTGCGTATCCCTTTTTCCTCACAAAACTTCTTGAAGTGATCTGACAAATATTCGCGTCCTCGGTCAGTGCGAAGAGTTTTTAAATTCTTCTCTTTCTGATTCTCAACCTCAGCTACAAAGCGTTTGAAACAGTCCAAAGCTTCATAGCGGTGAGATATCAGATACACATAACCATATCGCGTATAATCGTCTATCAGTGTAAGGAAATAAGAGGCGCCATGGCGTGCCTTTACACTCATAGGTCCGCATATGTCAGAGTGAACTAGCTCAAGTGGTTGAGTTGCTCTCACAGCCTTTCCAAAAGGCTTCCTGCATGCTTTACCGGCCAAACAAGCCTCACAAGTTTGTAGATTGACTCTTGCGAGTCATCCTATCTTGGCCTATGTGGCCCAGTCTTGCATGCCAGGTGGTAGAATCATTCACAATATTATCATTCACAACATAAGAATAAGAGGACTGAGAATCATTTAAATCCAATTGAAAAAGACTATCCATGCGAAAACCATGTCCGAACAAAACATCATCCAAAAAGATGTCCAACTTATTACCCTTAAAAATAAAGGAAAAACCACTGTCTAATAAAGCAGTAACTGAAAGTAGATTAAGCCGAACAGTGGGTGCATATCGCACATCCTCAAGAATCAATGTGCGCCCAGTGCGCAACTTGAGCTGGTAAGAACCAACCCCTAGCACCTCTTCGGAGCTATTGTTTCCCATGAAGATATGTTTGCTACCCGCTGGAATCCGGTGATAATCTACGAACCCCTCTCGATCACGTGCTACATGTTTTGTTGCACCTGTATCCACAAACCACACAGGTTGGGAATGAGCAACCATCACATGTGAGGAAACATATAACTGAGAGAGAGATTCTGAAAGTACCTTCTTCGGCTCAGTGCAATCACGAGCGAAGTGTCCTTTCTGTTGACAGTTGAAGCATTTAACTTTAGACAGATCCTTTTTCCCACCACGTTTTCCTCTCTTGCGTTTCTTCATTTTTCCTTCCTTTGGCGCAGAAGTGCTAGCCTCGCCTTTCTTACCTTTCTTACTTTGTCTTCCGCGCTTGCCATTTGCATTGCGCGATCCCCCTTGGGCGACATAAGCAAGGGTCTTGTCAGCATCTCGAGTCTCGTCCTCAAGGATGACATGCTGTGAAACATCAGAAAAGTTCTTGATGTTTTCACTGTGGGTCAATATCTGTTTCATATTGGCCCATGAGGCAGGAAGGGACCTTATGACAGCTCTGACTTGCTGCTCATCTGTGAGCGCATGGCCAGCATCCCTCAGCTTACCAATCATATTGGACATCATCCTTAGATGTTCACTCATGGTATGTTTAGGGTCTTTTGTGTACTCCTCAAACTTAATCACAAGGCTACGAAGCCGCGTAGTTGAGGTTCCACCAAAAGAGAACTTGAGCTGCTCCCATAAAGCTTTGCAAGTTGGAAGTTCATCATACTGCCCGATTAGATCATTTTGCAAGCTGCTCAACAAGGTGTAGCGCGCACTACGATCTTTCTGATTCCATTTCTGGTAGGCAGTGTGGTCTCTTAGGGGTTGCGCCTCAGTTGGCGCGACCATCTCCTTGGTCAAGTGCTCCTCGAGCTCTTGTTCGTTCAGCATGAATTTCATCTTTTTGTGCCAAACGTCATAATTATCTCCGTTAAGTTTCTCACCCTTAACGAGATCAGCTATGACATTCTTGGTGGCCATTATATTCACTACATTAGATTGCGCAAGGAAAAGACATTAATTATACATCCTTCTATTTATTTCAAAAAATTCAAATGAAAAACATAATCCTTCCTCACATCATGAAATCGAAAATTTGCTAAGCTCGTAATCATCTCCCATGTATGTGAGTTGGGAAAAATATTTTTCAAGTAATTTTTCGCAATAAATTTCATCATTATATAAGCCACAATATAATAAATCATCCACATGATAATTTAGAACAATATAAAATTGCACCATGCAATAAAGTGTGCAAGGACTCCATTGAGCCCCATTGGCATTCTAATAACTTATGCTAAGAAAATTCTGACTTGAATAATGTGCGTGCGAAATTACATCCCCGTACAAGGCTTTCTGAAAATATACAGGGAAATAGTAGAATACAACATCTTTGAGAATCCTACTACAAACTACTCCAATAAAACAAATGGAGATGCCGCACAGCACATTATTCTCAAAAGAATTTTCTTAAAACAAGAGTAAACACATAAACATAAGTTTCTTTAGAATGCCAATCTAGTATCCATCCATTTAACCTAAAACTAGCATGCTCAAATAACAAGTTAAAGGGTAATTTAAATGGATGAATAGGCCACATTCTCCTTCCAAGGAAAACGGGCGTAAAGGCCTTGAAATTGGGTTTAAAGAGGTGTGGGCTTACCAAAAGCCCAACAAATATATTTCAACAAAAGTATATTTAAACCATAACACAAATCAAGGCAAATAAATAAAACATAATTCATCTATGTCATATAACTCTCCAAAATATTTATTTCTGCTCACAAAGTGCAAAAATTAATATTTACGCATTATTCGTATTTTTGGGACCACAAAAGTACCACAAAAAAATATTCACAAATGACCAAAAATGAGAGATAAATTCTTAAAATTGGCAAACAGTAAATTTATCCCTAATATACCCTCTGGAATTAAAGAAAAATTCTGTGTGTATAAAACAAAATTTTAAAGCTAATTTTTCTAGAAAAAATCGTTTAAAAATTAAACAGAACACACACAGAGGGTATAAAGGTAAATTTAACACCATATAAAATTTTCAGAAGGCACGACAAGGCTCCACTCGCCGGCGGTGACGAACACTGGCCAAAAAACAGCCTGCACGCGCCTCCACGCGCCACCACTGCGCGTGGGATTCCATCTGGATTTCTGGCAAAGGCGCGTGTGGTTCCACGCGCGCGTCGGGAGTGTGAGATGAAGCCGTGCGCGGCTCCAGGGCGCGGCTTGGCGCGCGTGTCGGCGAGTGGCGTGTGACTAGTCATGCGCGTAGCTCAATCGGCGCGTGACACGTGTCACGCTTGCGTGCACTGTTCATCTTCTTCGTGAAAAAACCCTAATTTTTTCCAGCGCCGCCATGTCGCGATGCCAACTTTTTAAGGCCATATCTCTCTCGTTTTTAAGCCAAATAATGCGTACGATATATCGTTGGAAAGCTTATGCGACATAGATTAATTATGTACCAACCGATCATGATAAAAACTGAATATCATGCTCCGAATTTGAGTCCCAAAACTCGAAAAAAACACAGTTTTCTTGAAAAATAAAATCGTGATTTCTCACAAACCATGCATCCAAAAATCACGAAATTTTACGGAGTTCATCCTCAACCATAGGAGAACAAAACCATATAATTATTTTTCAGAAAAACATGCTCAAAAATTTTGAATTTTAATAATGGGTCTCATTCATGTATCCGGAAAAAATCGTAACATGCACATAATTTAATCTAGCATGTTAAAGGCGAATCAACAAGTAATCATGCTCTGATACCAATGTTGAAACGATTACAACAATTATTGCGCTACCACGTAACACGTAGTGGGTTCGGAAACATACCGTATGAAGTCTCCGAAAATTCCGACGTAGGATCCTTGTTGTTACGAGCCTCCAACACGCTTGATCTTTTTCGCAGGTACGAAAACGGCTACTAGAGTCGAGTTCTTCGTCCACGAACCAAATCCTAGAGCTTGGTGATTGCTCTAGAGAGAGTGCTATAGAGAGAGGGTTATTACTATTGACTTACAATTTATTGGGATATCTCTAGCCTTTATATAGAGATACAATTAGAGACTGGCTTTACCTCCAACTCTTAGGAGATAAAGATTGTATTTATCTCAAACACTTAAGAGATAAATATTCTCTAAATAACTGTATTTATCCAAACTAACAAATACACATTATCTGTTAGTGGGCGGATAATGGGTCCACTGACCCAATTTATTAACATTATGCAATTCTTGCGTAATATTTGTATGTATATATACTTGCTTTAGTTCATTTGAACTGTAAGTTGAAAGAATAATTAGTAGATTTTACTACAGTACTGTCGCTAGATATTTACATTATTTAAGCTTTTGCTTTACATCGTCAAGCATCATTTCAATTGCAAATATGCTTAGTATGTATAATAATTGAATAGTCCTCCTAGGAACACGAAACCTAAGTAGCAAATATAATTAAAATTGTGATTAATAAAGGGTGGCACTTTTTACGGATCCAGTTTAATTCTAAATGCTTATAATAAATCCTATCCTTTAGGTTTAGAGAGTTTTTAAGGTGCTAATGACCAGAATTATTTTAAGTTAAATTTTTAAAGAACTTATAGACATCTCATTAATTTCAAGTAAGTTAGTCAATTTTGTCGAAATAATTTTGACAAATGACAAAATAATATCGAATAATGTTATGTGTGTGTGTGTTTTTTTTCTAATCTTTGTAAAATGCATGTATGAGGACATTCTTAATTTTGAGTATTTTTTAGGTGTTAATAGTAAAAAATAATACTCAATATGTAAGTGCATTGATAAAGTATAATTTAAAAGAGATTTAAGTTTTAAAGGTTTGACTTTACTTTCCGCATCTTGTAGTCTACTATTTATCACAAAATTATAATAGTTACTATATCCAATAAGTGCGTTTAGTGGTAATTTTTCACATATACTTATTTTATCAGAACATAATTTAAATTTTGTCTACCAACTTTTGTCGAGCTATTCTTATTGACTATAATGAGCTTGTAAAATTTAACAAAAATAATTATAGTATAGAAATTAATTAGTTTATATAATTGTTATTGAATGCATACAACAATCACCCCTCATAGTTATAATCGACTTTATTATAGTCAAAATTGAGTTCAAAGCTTATAATTAGTCTAATATTTACTAATTGGTCTTGTTATTCATGTGAATCTAATCAATTATAAAAATAATATATTTTTATTGGTTGTCACGGTCCTATTAAAATTAAATTGATAGTCTATAATCTATATTCGATTATAATAAGCTTTGTAAAACTATTCAAAACAAATTTATGGTAAAATATTTTCTCAAATATACTAAGAATACATTAATCGTATCTTTTTTTTTTTTTCAAATCTCATATATGATTTGTTCTTCAAATCTTTATTTGGGATATAACCAGTTTGTTGGTTGCGAGTTCTTATTTATAAATGTTGACTTATAATTCATTTATTAAATTTATATATCACATTATTCATTTTTTTGCGATGACTCTCTTATGCATTATATATCAGTTTATGAATAATGATTATACATTTAACTCAATTAGAACGTCATTTTTTTCTTCTAAATCTAATATGTTATTTTGTAAGATACATTAATTTTATTTTTAAATTAAAGAATGATTTTAAGAATACAACAATAACAAGTAAGTCATAATAAGTTAGGGCATTGATTAGGTTGATTTTTTAAATTGATTAGAATTTGCTTTTATATTACACAAGGCATATGAATATAACCCACATTATTCTGGCTAAATAATGAAACTTAAAAATAAGAGCCCCATCAAATTTTACACCAATTGTTGGATCATTTTTTTGTTTGAAGTTTCACAAATTGTTTAACCTCAATTACAGCATAATTTTTCTCTTCTAAATAAAAATGTTATGTTCTTTTTATATGTATATATGAGTTTTTTTATTCATATTTGAGAGTGACTTTAAGGATACAATAGTCAATATTAAGTCCTAATAAGTTAGTATATTAATTAGGTTAAGTTTTAAAATGATTAGAATTAGTCTTTTAAATTATAGAGGGCTTACTGAAAACTCTCATTACTCTTGCAAAATTAGTTAAATTTAAAAATAAGGATCTTATTAATTAATTATTAGATCACATTTTTGTTCTAAATATCATAAGTTATATATTTGGGTCTAAGGATTTTAATTTTCACCATTAGTGTATTTAAGGACATAATTATCAAATAAAGTCTTACTAGATTAGCATATTGATTAGATAGAGTTTTATAATGGTTAGAATTAGTTTTGAAATTAAATAATGTGTATTAATATAGAAATTAATTAATCTTAAAATAAAGAATCTATCCAAAATAATATTGGAGACCTTTAGTGACACTATCTTATTTAGTATATAATGTCTACGAGTCTATTTCACATTGAAATCATAATATGATATGTCATGTAAAGAAGCGATGACGTGTCGCGTAAAAAAGTTACCACGGTCTGTTTTGCTTCGCTTATTATATATATTACTCCCTCCGCCCCTCATTAATTGATCATATTTTCTATTTGGACTGTCCCACAAAATTTGATTATTTCCAAATTAAGAAAGATTTTAAAGATATTTTTACATATTTACATTTTTTATACTTTTTTATTCTATTCATCTCTCCACATTTAACTCTCTACCAATTCATTTTTCTCTCTTCTAACCTTTTTATTCTATTTCTCTCTCCACATTTAACACTCTACCAACCAATTTTCTCTCTTCTGACCCATTCTTTTCCTCGTCTCTCTCTAAAGGGTAAAATAAAAAATAAACAATATATAATCTAAATGCTTAATATGTATACAAAGTCAAAGTGAGCGAATTATCAGGGACGGAGGGAGTATATAGATAACATGTAACACCCCGATATAATTTAACGGATTATTTTTTATTTTTAAACGGTAATTTATTTTCTTAGCCTTAATGTACTTAGTAGCGACTTTTATACAAAATATTTAACGTCGATTGTAATGAGTGGAATTTTATCTGTAACTTTTTAGCGACAATACTTTTATTTAACATCGGTATTTTTACTAGCGACAATATTTTTTTTAACATCGTTATACTTTTAGCAATAATTGGTGAAGCGGGGTAACATAACAACCTGTTAAAATTTTTCTAGTGCATTATTCTATCATAAATAGTTATTTCGGACTATTTCGTAATAATAAAAAGTTGTGAGTACATTTTTTCAATAACTAACGAAACTATATATATATATATATATATATATATATATATAGAGAGAGAGAGGATTTTCTGTCACAAATTTTTGAGAATCAACTTTTGATAATTTGACATCAATTGTCTCTAGAGATGTCAAATGGGCCGGGTGGCCCGCGGGCTAGCCCGGCCCGGCCCGTTTTTTGCCCGGGCTGGCCCTAACCCTTAGGGCTTGGGCCAGGGCCAGGCCGAATTCTTTGAGAAACGGGCCCGGGCCCGGCCCGGCCCTAAAATGGCCCGGGTTTGGCCCGGCCCGGCCCGTTAGCCCCCCCCCCCCTAATTTTTTTTCTTTTCTATTTTTTTTGAAGTCTATTTTATTACATTATTATTTTTTTGATATTTTGGATCTTTTTAGTTAAATTAATAGTTTTTGAGGTGTTATTGAATTCATATGATCAGTATTTTCTTTAACATACGCAGAGAAGTATGGGTGTGTGGTGACTGTGACGTGTTTTTGATGATTTCTGAGTGGGCTTTCATTTAATGTATTTTACAGAATTTGCTTTGTGTTCTACATCACAAGCTAAGGGAATAATTATAAAAACAATTATCATGTTTTCTAAACATAAATAAAAATTATGTATTCTTTTTGTTTCAAACCAAAAGAGGTGAATTGAATTCTAAATTTAATTTCATGAAGTGGGTGACGTGTTAAAGAGCCTTGAAGAATAATCTCATGTTTCTTTAAATGACCAAAGAATTTGAATGTAACAAGAAAAGATGTTATTTTATCTTCATCGATCTCGTTATTGTTTTTGTTTGATCTACTCTATTTTTCTTTGACATTTACAGGTTTTACACCATATTACGAAAAAGATTGAATTTTGCACTTAAAATCAGTATGTATGGGCTAGAACAACTAGTTTTTTGTACTTAATCCGTGGTTAATTGTCAATCAACATCAATTTGTCTTTTCGAAAGGGGGTTAATTCGTGAAAAAGTGATTGTATACTCAGTGGTCCGTTTACAAAAACTTTGCCCTTTGTTGAAGAAGAAGTCTTTATAATAAAAAGTTGAGAAGAAAGGAAAAAAAAATTTGGATTGGGCCCGGGCCCGGTCCAAGCCTGGCCCTAAATATTGGGCCTAGGGCCTGGGCTTGGACTGGGCCCATATATCCCAGGTTTTAGGCCCGGCCCGGCCCGTTTTTCATTTGTGAGGCCCTGGCCCTGGCCCGATTTCATTGGAGGCCCGCTGGGCCGGGCCGGCCCAAGCCCGGCCCATTGACAACTCTAATTGTCTCTTAGGCGAAGGATGAAGTTCTTATAAATTCTACATCCTAATCGGTTTTGCTTTGTATGACGTAGATTTTTACACATGAGCAATCCTGAGTATGTTTTGATCATGATTTGAGTGTATCTGTTTAAAAATATGGTTTGTCATGTGCATGGGGGATATTCGAATGAAATAACATCAAGCGGAAAATATTTTATTTACATTCAAACTAGCATAACTCACCCAATACTTGTTAAATTTGAGGATAATATCATTTCTTGGGAAGCTCAAGATGTGTGCCTTAAACTTTTTGTTTTATACCACTGTAACTCGAAGTAAATATCTATATCTATACTACCTATAAAAGTATGAATCTCGTAAATCATTGTGTTTCGTTTTTCCTCTCTGTTAATCACTCCAATAACAATCCTACCCTTCTATAATTACTAAGTTATAAATCATTTTGTTTCGATCTTGCTTTCCGTAAATTACTCGAATGACAATCCTACCCTTCCGTAATTACTTTCTTTCTAATGTGTTTAATGAACATTGAATGATAAATTTAATCTAAATCTATATTTACACATAGGGAAACAAAATGTGTGGTTAGAAAAAGGAAAAAAAAACGCGTAAGGAAACCCTTTACGTCCCAGAGATAAACAAAGTTAGGAAATTGAAATTTTCGGACCAAAAAAACAACTGAATAAAAAGAGTTGAAGCTTCAAAATCAGTTAAGATTGTAGTGAAAAAAATAAATAAAAATAACTAAAACCAAACAGACAAAAAAGTCGCCCAAGAATAAAAAAAGAAGTAGAAATATATCCCGTGAATTATCAAAACCGAAAATCAATTCATTTGCCTCTTCTAAGAGGCTCTTCCCTTTCCTCTTTGGTTCATCCATTTATCTAAACTCTTCCTTTTCCTCTTTGGTTCATCCATTTCTCCTGTAAAATCTTCATACATCTTCCTTCGTTGAATTGCTAAACCCTTTCTCTGTAGAAATGTCTTCATGCATCTTCCTCTGTTCGATTACTTCAATTTTCACAAAAATGCCTTTCCACCTACAGATTATTAATCCTCAAAAAATCTTTCCTTTCACATTCCCTCTGCCAAATGCTTCAAACCGTCTTTCTGGCATTGATTATAGATATTCATTAAACGTGGTAGAGAAGACTGAAGAGCCTTACCGCTATATATGAGTATTCTCAAATCCTTAGTGTGTACAGTCGGCGTCCAATTTGAGGTTAGTTCATCCTGATTTTAAATTTAATTTTTTGATTGTATCCTTATTTTAGGTTAGTGTTTTATACACAGTTCCAAAAGCATCATAAGAACAATAACATAACACTTCTCATAAATATTGAAGGTAAACCTAAATTGTCACTATCTTTCATGAGCATGCTACAAGTTAACCTAAAAATCAAGTAAGCAAATTCAATCGGAAACTAGTAACACATTTTTTTAAACATGATCTAAACCTTACGAAATACTAAATGATGCAGAAATTCTCATGCTTTTTAACTTTAAACACAAGATGAAAAAGGAGGGCCCATGTCTATCACCAATTGGAAAAATGATAGATGTAACAGTTGTAATCCTTGAAGAAATCCTCACAAATGCCCCAAAATCAACTCAGGTGAGACAAATAAACACACACACACACACACACACACAGAGATTAGGAACACAATACTTACTAACAATGGCTTTACACAGAGATTGTACTGCTCTTTTAAAGCGAGGATGCTGACTATTGAGAACAAAGAAGAACCATAGTACCAAGCATACAGAAGATGTAGTAAGAAAGTTACAATCATAACGAAAGAGCCGACTTGCAAGGACAAAAAGTGTGAACCTCCAATAACTTATGAACCAAGGTTAACTACGAAAATCAAGAAGAAATATTTATTTGAATAGCAATATTGTTGATTCAGTCATAATGATTAAAAAAATTAATACATGTTAAAGTTGGTTGTAGTTGGAGACACACAATAGGCATTCATAACATTGTTCGATGCAGCTGAAACTTTAATTGGATGTCTAGTCTCAAAATTGATACAGTCAAAGCATGTAAGCAACTTTCATCAATGTACTCCTTGTAAAAAATTAATCAACAACGACATCTAACAATAATGAGTTACATATAGAACAGAAAGAATATTGAAAAAATGGAAGACAAAAAATTCAGCTTCATTACTAGGATGGACAAAAAGGCTAAAGATGACAGGATCCGAGCAAGGTTGGTAGTACAAGAAGTTCAAGAGTACTACCCAGTAGAACAATATGAGGAAAATATTCGAGTGATAGCTCAAGATCCTACACACTCCAGCCATGCAAAAAAGAGGCACAAATTTGATAAAGACTAAAAAGATATTATATAATACTTCAATCAAGTTATATAGAAGTAAAACTGCATATTCTCATTCTGCATTTTTGTGTTGAAATATGAAGTTCACATTTCTCAAGCGTACACCATAAGCAAATTTAAAAGTTTACAACAAGAAAGACGTAAATTGCTTCTTAAAATTTCTTCATTTGCTCTTCTTTTCGCCAACAACTTCACACATTATGACTTTAAAAATCACTCTCAGCCATATTTACGTGCATTACACGTGCTCCATACTAGTTGCTTCAAATAGCTATACGATAGAACTGGTATACCTAGTTGAATTGCTCAAGTGACAAAATGCATCTTAATGGTATATACGATCTCGAATGTACACACCAGATTAGCATGTCATATCTTATATGAGTCTTTAAAAGTTATGCCCGGGGTCAAAGCCAGGAAAATTGTGTTATATCTAAAGACCTAGGATCAAAGATATGTGTTGAGCTTGCCCAGCAAGTTAACCTCTCAGGGATAGTATGTTGTGCCATGTGTACCGTCAATATTTGAGGAGGTTTTTGTAAGGTCTAAATCTATCTTTAATAAACTGGATTTGATTGGATCAAGTTTTGAGTGATTCGTTTGAGACCTTGCCTAAAGGATGGTAAGTGAAAGAGTATTTGGCTTATGATTTAAACTCTTTGGCGTCATTATGATATGTATTCAACTTATGTGATTTGTCTCAGTCGTTTGTCGCAACCTATAAGATGCCATGATAAGCATGTCCGTGTATGGGGCTTATGCATCCTTGTTTTGATTAAGATAACGATCAAGTTGTCCATTTGTTTCCTTTACTTAGCTGTGGCCACCTAGTTTCACCTCTACTTTTTTTTTTAACATAAAAAAATAGATGTTGTAGGCGAGAGTGTTCACAAGGAAACCTCTAAGTAACTTTTTGTGCCTGAGAATCATGAGTAGTGAATCCTTGTTCACTTGTAAATAGAGAGTGAGAAGTTAGTGTGTATTATGCATAAGTTTTGGATTGTAGGGTACGATGGACAAATGAAAAATATGTCTAAGTGACTTGATGGTTTTTCACTATGAATCTAAACTAACGCACCTTCATTTCCTCCGAAGCAATATTAGCGTGTTTGATTCTTTTGCTTTTGTCATGTCTTACTTCTTAAGGCATGACAACTTAAACGTCGCTATAGCTACAACCCAAGTTGCAGATAAAATCTATCTTGCTCCCAAAGAATAAACTTTGGCTGATACCCCGGTAGTAGGAATCTTCCTCCAACCCACATATAGTGACAATTAATAGTCACTAAATGTCTCTAGTGAATTTTCTGTTAACACTTTCAGCGACAACTCTTAAAAGCACTTTTTTAACGTCACTAAATAAAAGTCACTAAAAAGATTTAGCAACCATTAATTGTCACTATATGGGGGATAGGAGGAAGATTCCTTCAACTCGGATAGTAGCCAATTTTTTTCCGCTCCCAATACCTATCAAGGTCAAGAACGCCAAAAATTATTGAAATATTCATTCATATAGTTGAAGGTCAAGCTACATCCTTCCCTCCTTTTTGTGTAAGGGTAAAATCTACCCTTCCTATACGCTAATGATTTTTGTTTCTAATAGATTCCTAGGACTCCATGCGTAATACCCCCCAGTCTAACAATCAATCGGGAAGGTTATTTACGTATTCTACATAGTTAATAACCTCAAGCAATTACATCCCTGATTTGGTCGTGAATCGTAATGGTAGA
This sequence comes from Escallonia herrerae, assembly GCA_033070095.1. Classification (NCBI taxonomy): domain Eukaryota; kingdom Viridiplantae; phylum Streptophyta; class Magnoliopsida; order Escalloniales; family Escalloniaceae; genus Escallonia; species Escallonia herrerae. The sequence continues at coordinate 11,321 of JAVXUP010003290.1, read as the reverse complement.
GCAGTTATCGTTGTGACTCGCAGCAGTCATTACTGTCCCATCGTTTACATCCCTGATTTGGTCGTGAATCATAATGGTAGAGCTGCTATCGTTGTGAATCGCGGCAGTCATTACTGTCCCATCGTTTTTATCTCCTTTCTTCTTATCAATTGTGGGTGGCCGTTAGGGCAATAGGTGAAATATTGGTTTTTTCAGATGCCACTGCAGGGATGACATGTTTTTGGCGGTGGATCGATTGCTGTGAGGGCAAGTAGGTGGTGGTTAAGCTTGTAACATCTCTGCAACTTCTGTAGTCGTCGTCTCCAGTTTCCCTGGTCAAACTTCAATCTAGGGTTATGGACCCTTATTCGGGGTGATGATTTGAAGACATCGTATTAGTTCGAGGGAAAGCTTCATGACTTGTAAGGTAGGCCAACCTAGAAAATGATGGGAGGGTGGGGGGTCTGTTGCAGAGACACAGGACGAATTGCTGGCCGGAGTGCATCAGATACAGGAGCAAGTAATGAATTATTCAACAGTTTTTTCATTGAAAGTTTGACCTGCCTTGTCCGCGTGCACCACAGACATTAGTCTGTACTAAGCAATTCGGTGGCCACCATATTTTACCCATTTTAATCTCAGCATTTCTGTCAGAAGCCAGTTGACTACTACCAAATTAATGCAGATATTCAGAAATAGAACCTGGACAGCCATAAGAGAATCGAACAGGCCCTTGTGTATTGGAATGTTTTTGTATTAAGGAATGAAGTCCTTACTGAGTACAAGAGGAATCAAAGGGGAAAAGTAGCATTTCTACTTACGGTAGCAATTAAATAGCAGATATATCGAGCACTGTAATTACTTCCTCTTATCGTATTTTCTTTAACCAAGTGGATCTCTATTCCCCCATCCAACACCGCAGTCATATCCATCCAAGGTCAAATAGAACTTATGTAGTCTTTTATCAGTGTCAAGATAGGGTTGGCATAAATATCTCCTTCCAATTTCTGAAACATGATACCATCCATCCGGGCTTGGATTCCATCAGAAGACGTCAGCTCTTGTAGTAGAGCTTTTAGAGTGTTTTCCGCTCCAACTAGGGAACTCCCTATGCCAGTTAAGACTTCGGGTAAGGACGGGGAGGGTCTTGAAAGCTCCACAAGACGCACCTGGATGAGTACAAGAGACTCTTAAAGCAGCAAAAACACAATTGCACTGTTCTGGGGGGGGGAAATTGTGCATCAACTTGCTCTATGGACAAGTGAATATTATCCTTCTCGTAACACATGAAACATAACATTTTCACATTAGGGGACAGCCATATGACTGCTGCGCGTGGTAACTAGACTCATTAATGGCCTGATTGCCTCCAGTAAAAAGAGGGCTCTCAAAGAATACCCCAAGTAAAAAGTGGGCAGCTCTCGAGATGCAAAAGTATCATTCTTTAAATCAAAAATTGAATAGAATGCAATAATAGGGCGGCCCACCTGCTTAAGCCTCCCGCCATTTTGACAGCATTGGATTATTTGTTTTCATGGTGGTAACTTCCTGTCTGAGTGGGAAAGATTTTCTGATGATACAAAAATTTGAGTCTGGAAAACTATGTTGAAGTAGGGGCAGGCACATGCATAAACATATAGCTAGAAACTTCATTTACCAGTTTCCTCAATTTCTAGAAACAGACTTGCAATCAGTTGCCTCTTTGAAAGAGGAGAAAACAAAATGAAGATAAAGAGTAAGGCTGCCTCCATCTAAGCTTCTGAGGCAGTAACATGAACCGAGAACACTACTCAATCGACAACATCCTCCGACAGAACTTTCCTCGTACTAAGCCACCAGAAGTTTCAGATTATTCCAAAACATCTCTTTTAAAGCAACAGTGAAGTGACACTTTCCACTTGGCATGCATTTCATAAGCTAAAGAATGTCAGGGAGAAAATAAGGTGGCAAACACAATGGTCCAACAGCATTGATCGCATCTTAAAAGCAAAATTGGGCACTTTTGGTTGCCTAGAGATCATCTCCCTAGACTAGTATCAGATGGTATCCTGATGACAGGCTACATAGAAGAGACACCGTACAAGAAATACACCATTTTATAAATTCAAAAGTAGGAGAAAACAATAGCAAAGACAGCGAGTACAAGAGTTGCCTAAAAATCATCTCCTTGGACTAGTATCAAATGGTATCCTACCAGGAAGCACGTGTTCCAGTGCAGGGGAGGATACAACAAGGGTGCGGATGTCATTTTTGAATAAAAGAGCACATGGGTGAGGTGGGGATACGGCTAATATTATGTATTATATCATTTATTATGTGTAATGAAAAGGTGTTGTCTTTCTGTTGAATAGGTGTAGGAGTTTGTTGAATTGATGGACTGCTGCAAAATTATTGAAAATATGACTGACTATAGTACAAGTTTGTATGAGTCCTAGTGTTGCTACCATTTCTATGAAGTATTTGGGCTATTTTTAGATATAATTCCTACTAATACTAGAAAGTTGGGAAAAGATATGGTTGCTTACAGCTGTCGTGACCCACATGCAATAAAAGATATGGATATGGGTTAAAAAACCGCATTGGCAAAAAAAGCCCTTCTTTTTCCTCGTCTTCAGAAATCAGAGACTTCAGTCGGAAGCCACTGCTACACCATGCTAATGCCAACATCTCTTTCCGATCATCCATCTCCATTGTCGGTCACCAATTGCTGATGCCTATGGTATTCACCAATTGCCGCTGATGCCCACGGTATTCACCAATAGCCGATGAATCCTGGCGTTACAACCATTCTACGAAGCACGGACACGGGTGCGGGTGCGGATATACGGATACGGCATATTTGAAAATTTTAGGATACGGGTGTCGAGGGAATATGGCAAAATTTGTAAATATTTTTAAAACTACTATATACACTTAGTATTGAATTTCTAAACAATTTGAATCCTAATATGTGATAGATATATGTTAAAAAAACATAAATATTCCAACGAAAGTAGTGAGAGTTTGTTAAGTTTAATGGCTGCTTCGTGAATTTTAAAGTTTTCAACCAAATTAGTGAGAGTTTGTTAAGTTTAATGAGCTATTTTGAAAATATTAAAATTTTATAACTGTAACACAATGAAGTTTGTATGTGTACTACTTTTATTTCTTTGAAGTATTGGGGTTGATTTAAGTAAAAAATTAATAAGTGGGTACCAAAATGAAATAGCAAATTTGTGGATATAAGCTGTCAAAAGTCAAAAGTCAACCATTTAAATATATGATCAACTTCCAGCCACATCAATAACATCGGTATTCCCAGTTAATCAGATTTTTTAAAGTTCTTCTCTGGGATAATTCGCACGCCAGAGCGCCGCACACCACCTTGGGTCGCCGGTGAGAACTTCTTCCTTCTTCTGCTTCTTCTTCTCTCTGGTCTCCTGTCTCCTCTCAGATTCCTTGCCGGTGGTCGCTAGAATTGCCAGTGGGCACAGATTTGCCCGAAACTTGTACTTTCACAGATCAGTTACACACCCGAGCTGCACCCGGTATTCAAGGCATAAAAAAAAAAACAGACCGACAAGCACTCACGCTGCAACCGATCTGCACCCATACCCAGTGATGGTGCTTCACCCCAAGTGCCGCACCGGTGCTTCAAAGCTACGGCTGCAATATGAGCTGGTTTAAAATGGGCTTTAACCAACCCAGGCCAAATTTGGATAACTTTTAACCAACCAAACCCAACTAATTTAAGTTTGGGTTGGTCTGAGTTGGGTAAACATTTAAATGAACTAAATTGGGTCAAGCCCATTAAAACCAAACTAACCCATCCTAACCCACAAGAAAAAACCGAATATCTCTGATCTCTCATTCTCTCCTTCCCCTTCACTAGACTGTGCCTACTTTGCCGATATTAGTTTCTAGGGTTCCACCTGAGAAAGCGCAGCGGTGAGGCTAGGGCTCATGAGGGTAAAGCTTCCCGGGGACAAATCTTTCACTCACTGAGAAGTGAAAACCCGAATTCTGATCAATGTAATTACCTTGCTTCATTTTAGATTCCTACATGAAAGTGAAACCCGCCAAAGAGAGCAGCAAAAGCGTAGAAGCAAGGAAAACTCCTTTCGGCACTCTCAATTACGCAGCAAAATCGTAGAATCAACTCGGACGCGTGGATCTGGTAATCTATTATGCTCCTATTTTGCTTCCTTCTACACTTTTGTCCGGGCAACATTTCATACTACAAAAACAGTAATCGAAGTTATCATCTATGATCATCCTGTAACCACTACCCCGAATAAAATTAGATCACTCTTGTCTACTTCTGTCAATAATTTAATGGTGGTTTCAGGTGACTAGATGTCATAACTGTATAGATGATTGCAACTATCAAGAGCAGGAACTTCATTATTGCCCAACCATCAAGCCAAGGTTCCTACTCCATCAAACATTCCTTAATCTAATTTGATTTTTGGGTATTAGCAGAGTCAATCAAAAAGAATATTTCTGTGGCTTAAGTACATTTGTTGTGTAGTTGTTCAGAATTTTGGTAATGCAAGAAAATGAGGTTTATTGGTATGATCTTTGATAAACCTTTTCTATATCTTGGTTTTGGTTCAACATTTGTGATTCTTGATTTATCTTCCGCTCATGATCAAAGTGTTTTCTGGGACTTGCGCATTTTGTTTTGACATGCATAGGCCCTAAGAAGCACGGACATGGGTGCGGATACGACACGGGTGCGGATACGGCATTTTTAAAAATTTTAGGATACGGGTGCGGCAGGGATACGGCATATTTGATAAATATTTTTTTAATTATGTATACTTAGTATTTAATTTTTAAACAAATTAAATCTTAGTAATCACAATATATGTGTTTGATATATGTAAAAAGATATTAATATTCCAACCAAAGTAGTGAGTTTTTAAGTTTAATGAAATGATGAGATAGATAGGGTGAATTGTGGCGAAATTACTTGATATCTAGAAATTTATCAGAGAATATGGAGAGTGGAACAAACGGATTGATATAGCCAACCCAAACTTCTTTGGACAAATGCTTAGTTAAGTTTAGTGATCTAGAATACTCCTCTCAGAAATGCAGATGCAGAATATAACTGGTGGTACATCCACAAGCCAAAACTGATGTCGCTACAACAAACATCACAGTACAATGGAACATTATGCTTTAATTCAAAGAATCGTATTTATTAAAGAAATAGAGTGAGATGAGACCAACCTGTCTATCCTGGGGTATATCAGCCTTCTGTTTTGCGATGGCAACAGCTCGAGAAAGCCCACCAATTGCATCAACTAAACCTCGTGAAGCTGCATCATTACCAGTCCAGACTCTCCCTTGTGCAAATTCCTCCATTTCATCTACCTGCCACAGAGTATCCGGACTTCAATGAATGGACTAAAAAGGAAATGCACTCCCTAGGTCTATCTGATTGACTACCATACAGTCATTGATCTTGAATATGCTGCCTTGTCTCGGAACTGTTTATATGCATTCTGTGCAGACTTTGCAAACAATTCTGCTTCCTCTGGTCTGCATTAACATTCAGCAATCCTTAACTAATCGTCATATCATGTAGAATGCAAAGCCAGTGTAATATATAAGTGGTTTAATCTTGAGGGCTCCATGATGGGGATGGGGCAGATAGTGGAATCACAGCAGTTCAGTTGTTGAAATATAAACTTAAAACACCACCATTTAGCAAAACGAATCCTTTACTTATTTCTTATTTCACAACACCACAATTCTCACCTGAATGGTCTTTGATCAGCTGCAGTAAGCTCAGAATATTTTCCCCTTGATATGATATCCTTATTGAAACCAATTCTTTCATATAATTTCCCCAAATTGAACTTTCCTGCAAGCAAAAGTATCAAATCATCAACTCGTGTGATCCAGTAAACAAAGAGCACAGGTGCTTGTAGATTTAGAGTTTCTGCAAAATCTCGAGCCACATAGCCTAGTGTCCTCAAAGTCGAAATGAAAAATGATTATCTATACTACATAAATAAGCACGTAAGTAGTTACGTTTCCTTTCTCTGAAATACCCTTTGTTGAAACAGATCTTCATCTTAGCTTCTAAAATTCCAAGGGTTTTTTCAGACCTTTGTAAAGTTCCAACTCTTACTTAGGCAACCTTAGAGTTTTAATCCATAACTACATACCCAATGGTATGTTTATCTTAACTTTCACAATTGTCAATGGTTTTTTTTCCTTTGCCATGAAAAAGTGCCCAATTCTTTTTTCAATTAACCATTTATTCTTCCCCCTAATTACCCTTTTCTATACCCATGTTTCATCTTATAAACTCAAAATAACTTTTTGACCTTGAAAAAGTTCCATTTGCCACATACCATAGAGGCAATCGATAGAATTGTAGTAAAGTCCTAGGGTCTTCATGGGAGAGGCAAGAGGAGAAATTGAAGAATAGCAAAAATGATATGTCTTGGCCATGCAAATCAATCTAAAAGGTCTAATCTACAATATCATGTATTCCTGAATTTCACAGCTTCTCTGTCTTCGCCACAAGGAGATCCCTTGACGGTTAAGGTCTATGAAAAAAAAATTTCTTGCCACCATAGCAAGCACCAAGCAGTACCTTAGAAGAACTATAAGGCATAGTATTGGTTGCTACTACGTCATAAGGTTATACAATCGAAACGGTTAGGGTAGAGAAAGTTGGGTCAATCCTATTGTGTCGAACTATTCCTGGGTGATATGCTCAACACTTTAAATTTCGGCAATTTCAGAACCTCAACAATTTGAAATCGCTCATGCCTTCCTGCGGAATATAGGTTAAAGTGTTTACTCTTAGGGCATGAATTTTATATCTACTTTCTAGTGATTAAAGCTTACTATACTTGTAGCATTTAAATTAGGAAGGTTTGCAAGTAAGTTCCTATACACTGACATTATTACGTGCCATTTTCTTAGGTCACATAAAGGCGGACACCCAATGGCACAAGTCTAAATGTTTTGTGTAATTGAAACGGTAGGATTATTGTGAAGGTCTCTACTAATATTACGACTTGGGGTGGTTTGAGTTTTTTGTGCTTTACGTTCTAATAACAACATATAATCTGCTTAAGAGTTGTTTTCCATGTTTGATACTTGGTATACAACTCTAATGGCAAAACATTCAAATGTAGAATAACCATTTGGTCTACATGCTTTGAGTAAATGTTGGTTGTAAATTGTAATAAGGAAGTTTAGCCACATTTGTTTCTAACATTTGTTTATTACAAAACGCCAGCACTAGAATTACAAATATATTGTTAAACTAAGATTGGAGTTTCTACATGTGAAAGATCACAATTCCAAGAGTTCGTCAAGTGCCTATCGGTCCGACTTATTGTTTGAAGCATCGGTATATATGAATTGCCCAATAGCATACCATCTACATGGAGTGTGTTTGATATCTCCATTTTTCTGTTTGTTTAAATTTATTGGTTCTTCTGCTTTCTATGATCACCTTTTGGTTTAAGTATGATAGCATTCTAAGTTTTTCTTTTCTTTTCAATAAGTAATATTTTGTTCACAAGAAGGATGCCTAAAGGGTCATAACCCGTGCACACAAGCATATACACATTCAACTAAGAAGTGAGAGCAGGAAGTTGTCAAAAGAAAACTGCAAAAGCATCACAGAAGCAGAGAAGTCTTCCTCGACGCCACAAAACAGAAACCTTTAGTTTAGATAAAGGCAACTCTACACCCTCAAATTATTTTCTTAAAAACAGGCCGAAAATGCAAGGGGATCAAGCCCTACAGCCTATTACCTCTTTCCTCCTCTTAAGAAGGGATCAAGAACCCCAAAATAGGTCCAGAAATGAACAAGGTACAACTCAACTCAAAACCAAGAAGCAAAACAAAACCGATCCACTGAATCGCCATTAGTTTTGCACATGAAGCACCAATCATTTACAAAATTCATCTTCCTTAACCCCTTGCTGCCTCCAAAGAGAGAACCACGCCCAGAGGATAACCTCTTTTCTACCAAACGCGAACAAATGCTTTCAAATAACCCTATCCTCCAGCTTCCTGCTCCTCTATGTCAAGTGGAAAAAGTGAAGAAAAAAGACATGACAACAAGCTTGCTATTATTGAGGTTTCTCCAATATGTGGGCGCCCAAGAAATACACTGATCTCCAGAAGATCACACATTTGCTACCTTTCGTCCGGGTCTCATGCAAGACAAAACAGGGTAGGAAAAAAATTGCCAAAAGCAACATCGCCACACAACAATCAAACCAACCTCATCCTTAGCTCCATTCTTCGCGGAGAAGCATTTGTCTATCTTGAAAACTCCCTGATCCTTGCAAATACCCATCCATAAACTAGAGTACGAGGCCTGTCAATATCATAAGAAGCTCAGAATCGCTCTTGGGTTACTGGAGTACATCAAATTCTATTTTTAAGGAGGCACTTAAGGCAAGGCACCAAAATAAGTTTCTTTACATTAACACCTGGTCAATTTGTCAAGGCTAAGAGTTTTAATAATTAGACATTTCACAATGGTGCTTCTCTTCCTTGCTTTTGTTTGCCCATCCTTAGCAGTCCTAGCAACATGATCGCCGAATTAGCATTTTGTGTGCAGAAGAGGTCCTGTCTTGCATGAATTATATGGACATACTAATTATGTAACCAACAGGAGTATAGACAAACAAATTAAGATGTGGTGGGTAAATCGTTGCTAGAAATATGTTCTAGCCTACAAGTTAGAAAGTCGACGTGTGTTTGCTACCTATCTAATTCCGGCATATTAGTTTCCTTGGTGTGGTCTGGGTGGGGGTTCCCAAAAACCAAGCATTTATCTTGCCTGTATCTCCATGTTGTTTGACTTATTATACGTTGTTTGGTTACCGAGAGGGGAAATACTATTTCAACCCTGTATATATGCCTTTCCAATCCCTTTTTGTCACTAAAAATGCAATTCTGGTGACGATTGTAAACCATTTAGCAATAAATGAGGGGGTGTCATAGCAAACCGGGGGATTGAAAGTAGCCTCTCCCTAATGAAACTATACTAACTTGCTTTAGAAATTTAAGCTTTTTCATATATATTTGTTTATTAGGTTAACAAACTTGTAAACCAAAAGTCTATAAAGAACGAAGGAGTAAATGCTGAGACATCCAAATCCAATTTGTTTTTCCTCTCTCCAAACAGACTAATGTACATTTGTATGTTGTTCTCAGATTAATATTAGGATGAAGGGAAGCAGTTCCAAGCCGGTTATATATGGTAAAGTTTTCAGAATGAATGAGATTGTACATTTGTTAAACAAATATATTCATGAGGATAAACTTTTCTATATTGTTTTTCTCATATTCATGAAAAAAAGAAATATTATCAAAATCGAGCGGCTAAAGCTTGACTTTTACAATTCTGTAGTAGAGGCTGAATAAAGTTATACATGGATGATAAATAAATTAAAGACTTAAAAGTTACAAGGATGATGATTTCAAGTGTTGAATGTTGTATTTTTATTATTGTCAGACCTTTTAACTGAAAGTACCACCAAACCATGCAAGTGCTCAAGTACACGACATAAATTTCTACTGCGTGCCATTTAGAACTTCATAAGTGTTATTTTCCTGTCAAATAGATCACTCTGTTGCCAATTAACCTGGCATATGGTTCACAAATAGCATGATGAACATGTAATAATTATTTTACGAGTATCTCATTAACCAGTAATGCTTTCATGTTCTCAAGATCACTATTCCATGGGCAAAGCAAATGCGTGTGCGCGCGCAAAGATGTATGTGTGTGCGTGTGCGTGTAAATATATATACATAGAGAGAGAGAAACAGAGAGAATTGGGAACTTACAGCATCACAAAGGGAGAAGGGCACATAGAAAAGTATTTCAAAGAGAACAATTTATCTAAGAGAACTTGAAAAACATGGAAAACAATGACGGTGCATTCTTTTGCTGGAAATAACTAGTTAATGAACTACTTCACTAGTTTATTTAGTAGTTCACCAGTTCATTGGTCAGATGTCAATGTGAAGTGAACATAGTTAGATGCACAACTTACCCAAATTTCTCTCTCACATTTTTACTCCAACAAATGATGCAACAAACTGTGAGCCATGCACTTTCAAACAGCAGAACCAACATTCTATGTGCATGACCTTTGGCAGTCAGTTCACAATAAATTTGAGAGCTCTAGCACTGCTTTCTATTAACATTGAGTGGTCCCACAGGTTCTAGAGATAGTTCAAAAGAAGCTCGTGTGGGAAGATTGAATATAGTGGAATGTCTGAGAAACATCTTTTGGCAGTTCGTCTTAACAACATTAGAAATGTCAATAGCGATCTGTAGTTCACCTGTGACAACACCAATTGAACCCGTTAAGGTAAGATTCTCGGAAACAATGGCCCCTGCTGCCATTGCCATATAGTATCCCCCACTAGCTGCCACATCACCCATAGATGCAATGACAGGTTGGAAGCAGCCAGAAGTCTGATTTCCCTCCACATTCTGTACAAAAGAGATATCAAGAGAAATAAATCGACTATAAGATCTTACTGAAACTTGGCACAGAGGCTCCCACACCCCCTACCCACCCTCTCTCTCTCTCCCTCCTCCCTCTCTTCTTTTTAATTAGCGAAATCATTTTCTAACTCAGCAAAAAAAAAGTAAAACATAGGCATCCATAGAACAGAAGTAAAAAAAGCACAATTATCTCAAGTTTCAATTAGCTGAATCAACAAAGATACCGTTGTCTCGAGAAACAATTATGTAAGTGAGATTAGAAGTGTTTTAAGGTCTTTATGGCATATTCATTGTGTTTGTACTTGAAGTGAATATACTGTCATATGCTTTGCAAATTCAGAGATATATATTTTTCGTAGTGTTTAATGTTAAGACTATTCTTGTTCTGCTTTGGATCAACACCTGTATGAATAGCATATTTGAGACCCGAAGTAACCTGTTTTTCCATTTCTGCCCATACTATTCTGTGACAATGTACCACAATGCCCCTAAAGCCTGACAATACCACCATTTTGTCCCACCTTTTTAACAGAAGAACCTTATCATCTCTCTCATGAGTCTAATCTTCTAATCTCTGAGATACATCTCTGTGGAGGATCCATCTATCATTTTTCATATTCATCGTTAAAGAAGCAAATACCACAAGTCCACAACCAAGTCAATGCCTATAGATCACAGCGGCTATAATCTTTGATATACAATCGAGATTATTTTTGTGTGATCAAAGGTGTTTGATGGTGGTGTTCCAGAGGTGATGTTCAGTAGGGTGGTCTTGATGCTCACCACATGGTACTTGACAAAAATTGTTTATGGCGGTAATAGGGTGGAAATAGGTAGTGGTGATGGA